>JAHUYU010001467.1:0-22489 GCA_030439765.1 Tripidium arundinaceum | reverse complement strand
TCAATGATAGGAGCACATAGCCTTCTTGAACATGTGGTTAGAAAGGTTTTTTTTTGTGGATCATCTTGTGGGACCCTTTGCTGAGCAGATCATAAGGTTTGAGTAGCCCTGTGATATTGAGGCCGGTCAACATGAAAACATCAACTAAAGTGATGGTCATCGGCCCATGACCAAAGATGAAAGTGTTGATGGTGTCAGACCAACAGTGGGATGCAGAAATCGACAAAGGCTCATTCCTTTCCATGTTGCACAAAGCGAGTGCAATACATTGGCCTATGTCTCGTTCGTCCCAATGAGATTGCTTCCTCCCCGCTATAAGGCGATACCAGTTTCTCCAACCCTTCACCTGATTTGGCCATGTTCTAAAAGTACCGGACCAGTCTACCAAATCCATTTGGGATTGCTTGAAGGGGATCCGTTGGGTTTCTAAATTAATGAAATCTGTTGGATCAGGATCACCCATGGGGCCCAAGTAATATGTGCTCTCGTCATTGGCTAGTGGAAACAAGATTTCATCTTTCAAAGCCTAGAATAAGAAAAAGAGCAGATTGGATCTAAATGCGGAGAATAGGTTTCTAGCGGAAGCAGAGGCTAAAAGAGGATAATATGGCAAGCAAGAAAAAGAAAAAAGCTAGACATATCTCCGGGACGTGAGAAGCAGTCGCCATTGCTGGAGAGTGGAGCTCGAGATCGGATCTGAAATTGGCAGACAGGACTTGATGACCACCTCTGCGGCGAGCGGCGGTGCCAGAGGTGTTGATGACGGCCTTGATGAAGGCAGCGTGCTGGAATGAGGGCTCTTTTTCTCCGCCTAGGGTTTTGCTCGAAGTGGTGGTCTATAGTAGCGGTTGCTTAGGAGATAAAAGCAAGGTGGCCGAGCGGAGAAGAAGGGGACGGCGTATGTGTAAATATAAGGTGGGCTTGGCCTAGAAAACGAGGTGCCGCACGCGCTTGCCGAAGGGCAACGGTTGGCAAGGGCATTGATTGCAGAAGAGAATTTTGGAATAAAATATTTTATCCCAAAATTGGGGGCATGTGTTTGTACCAGATTTTAGAAAGAGCCGTCAAAATCCAAAATTTGGAAGGACGCGGTGGGGACACATGGCAGACTCGATATTGGCTTGTGCGGATTGGAATCGGAATCAGCTAAATGCATCCAGAAGGCCATGACGTCAGCATTGTCGGCTCAAGCGTGGAGTAGCCAGATTCTGCCAATTTGGAAGGTTATAGCATCGGCGGCATCGGCTAAAAGCGTGAAGGAGTCGGACTCTGCTAGAAAGGGAAGCGTGGAGTCCAATTTATCTAAATTAGAGTAGTTTTCTTGTCATTCAAGAGTTGTAAAGCCTTATTTGACTAGGACTCGTGTCAGGCCCAAGGTATAAAAATAAACCCCGGCTATTGTAATACAGATATCACACATCAATATACAACTTTTTTCGGCTTTCACTCCATTGCATTAGGAGTAGGAGTAACGTAGATCTCAGCGAGTTCTTCGGTTAGCAGGGCTGCATCAGTTTTTGATCTTCGACTTGCTTGTAAGTACCGTCACGACTTTTATCTTATCTTGTGAGACTGCATCGTTCGATCTCTTGCTTGATTTGGCATAAATTAGTTATCGATTATTATATAATCTTGTAAGGCTGCATCTTTTGATCCCTTGCTAGATTTGGTATTAATCACAGTTACCGATCTTACTGCATCTAGCATCCTGTTAGATTTAGTAAAATCACCAGTTATGCACTGAGATTAAGATTTAATCGGCTCATATCATATTTAATCTGTCGTCTTGTCTTATTATTTATCGTGTTTATCTCATCTTTGACGTCAGATTCGTTTCATCGGCTGTTTAGATCTTAATCTTAGTCTTACATAGCATATTTTCAATACTCTGTTTTACTACAAATAGATCTATCGACTTGTTGGTATTAATCTAGTGCCCTGCTAACACTGCATCGCTTCGAACTGTTTGGTGGTGATGTTAGGTTAAGTCTTGCTAGTTAATAGATTTGTTTATGGATAAACAAGAGATTGTTTGTATGCTATGCTGCATGCACTCGATGGCCGATAGCCCGTGCTTCATGTCTTAATCCTGATTCGTATAATATGTTTTTGATAATTTATTTAACTATGAATAGATTTATCAGTTTGATGGTTCTAGTTTATCGCCCTGTTGCCAACGTTGTCTCAGTTTGATCCGATTGGTAATAACAATAGATTAGTTCTATTAAATTTATAGATTTATTTATAGGGAAATAAATGACGGTTCACACACTATATTGAGGATGGTGTATACACTACACTCCATTGGCTTTATAGCTGATTGCCTATGCTTTCACGATTTATCCTGGTTTATGCTCATCGGCCTTATAGCTTACATTGCTCACACATGTTTATACTCTGTTTAGCCGATTACGTTTATTTATAATGTTTTATGCTATCAAACTACTGGATATCGGCTCTGAGCCGATAGCCTTATCTCATCGGCACTTTAGCCATACACTGGAACTGTCTGGATCAAAGCAGACATGTTCTGCCTTAAATTACTGATCACCTTTTTCTTATCAATTACAGGTCAAATTGACTGGCACGCCTGCGATCCCTAAAATCGACTTGTCCTGCAAGCTCCTCCTCAACTATCTTCTCATCCTCGCTATCCAAACTGGATATGTCATTGTACTCTGGTGGAGGGCAAGGAGCCTCAAGTGGAGGTAGACCCTAGTGTTGATGCAGCTCTCTAATCTCCAAGCGAGCCTCACAGGCTGTCGTCGCTGCATATGGGCAAGTACCAAGAATTGCCCTAAAGAATCTGGCGATCTTGCTCTTCTTCTTCCGACGGGATGAAGAGCGAGAAGACTCTGGCTCGTCTGCTGCTGCACTAGAGGGTCCAACTATCTCACTGACTATAGTATGACTTGTCTTCTCACCTCTGTATGGCTCATGCAATCCATCCTTGAAGAAGGTATACCCTGTCACCCTCTCAACAATGAACATGACATATGGTGCATCGGGTAAGTCCTTCTTAGCTGTCGACGTAGAAATTTGATTGTTGCATCGGGAACAACGACAAGCCTGAGAGATCTGCTTAACTCCATTGCAGGACAAGTCGATTTTAGGGATCGCAGGCGTGCCAGTCAATTTGACCTGTAATTGATAAGAAAAAGGTGATCAGTAATTTAAGGCAGAACATGTCTGCTTTGATCCAGACAGTTCCAGTGTATGGCTAAAGTGCCGATGAGATAAGGCTATCGGCTCAGAGCCGATATCCAGTAGTTTGATAGCATAAAACATTATAAATAAACGTAATCGGCTAAACAGAGTATAAACATGTGTGAGCAATGTAAGCTATAAGGCCGATGAGCATAAACCAGGATAAATCGTGAAAGCATAGGCAATCAGCTATAAAGCCAATGGAGTGTAGTGTATACACCATCCTCAATATAGTGTGTGAACCGTCATTTATTTCCTATAAATAAATCTATAAATTTAATAGAACTAATCTATTGTTATTACCAATCGGATCAAACTGAGACAACGTTGGCAACAGGGCGATAAACTAGAACCATCAAACTGATAAATCTATTCATAGTTAAATAAATTATCAAAAACATATTATACGAATCAGGATTAAGACATGAAGCACGGGCTATCGGCCATCGAGTGCATGCAGCATAGCATACAAACAATCTCTTGTTTATCCATAAACAAATCTATTAACTAGCAAGACTTAACCTAACATCACCACCAAACAGTTCGAAGCGATGCAGTGTTAGCAGGGCACTAGATTAATACCAACAAGTCGATAGATCTATTTGTAGTAAAACAGAGTATTGAAAATATGCTATGTAAGACTAAGATTAAGATCTAAACAGCCGATGAAACGAATCTGACGTCAAAGATGAGATAAACACGATAAATAATAAGACAAGACGACAGATTAAATATGATATGAGCCGATTAAATCTTAATCTCAGTGCATAACTGGTGATTTTACTAAATCTAACAGGATGCTAGATGCAGTAAGATCGGTAACTGTGATTAATACCAAATCTAGCAAGGGATCAAAAGATGCAGCCTTACAAGATTATATAATAATCGATAACTAATTTATGCCAAATCAAGCAAGAGATCGAACGATGCAGTCTCACAAGATAAGATAAAAGTCGTGACGGTACTTACAAGCAAGTCGAAGATCAAAAACTGATGCAGCCCTGCTAACCGAAGAACTCGCTGAGATCTACGTTACTCCTACTCCTAATGCAATGGAGTGAAAGCCGAAAAAAGTTGTATATTGATGTGTGATATCTGTATTACAATAGCCGGGGTTTATTTTTATACCTTGGGCCTGACACGAGTCCTAGTCAAATAAGGCTTTACAACTCTTGAATGACAAGAAAACTACTCTAATTTAGATAAATTGGACTCCACGCTTCCCTTTCTAGCAGAGTCCGACTCCTTCACGCTTTTAGCCGATGCCGCCGATGCTATAACCTTCCAAATTGGCAGAATCTGGCTACTCCACGCTTGAGCCGACAATGCTGACGTCATGGCCTTCTGGATGCATTTAGCTGATTCCGATTCCAATCCGCACAAGCCAATATCGAGTCTGCCATGTGTCCCCACCGCGTCCTTCCAAATTTTGGATTTTGACGGCTCTTTCTAAAATCTGGTACAAACACATGCCCCCAATTTTGGGATAAAATATTTTATTCCAAAATTCTCTTCTGCAATCAATGCCCTTGCCAACCGTTGCCCTTCGGCAAGCGCGTGCGGCACCTCGTTTTCTAGGCCAAGCCCACCTTATATTTACACATACGCCGTCCCCTTCTTCTCCGCTCGGCCACCTTGCTTTTATCTCCTAAGCAACCGCTACTATAGACCACCACTTCGAGCAAAACCCTAGGCGGAGAAAAAGAGCCCTCATTCCAGCACGCTGCCTTCATCAAGGCCGTCATCAACACCTCTGGCACCGCCGCTCGCCGCAGAGGTGGTCATCAAGTCCTGTCTGCCAATTTCAGATCCGATCTCGAGCTCCACTCTCCCAGCAATGGCGACTGCTTCTCACGTCCCGGAGATATGTCTAGCTTTTTTCTTTTTCTTGCTTGCCATATTATCCTCTTTTAGCCTCTGCTTCCGCTAGAAACCTATTCTCCGCATTTAGATCCAATCTGCTCTTTTTCTTATTCTAGGCTTTGAAAGATGAAATCTTGTTTCCACTAGCCAATGACGAGAGCACATATTACTTGGGCCCCATGGGTGATCCTGATCCAACAGATTTCATTAATTTAGAAACCAACGGATCCCCTTCAAGCAATCCCAAATGGATTTGGTAGACTGGTCCGGTACTTTTAGAACATGGCCAAATCAGGTGAAGGGTTGGAGAAACTGGTATCGCCTTATAGCGGGGAGGAAGCAATCTCATTGGGACGAACGAGACATAGGCCAATGTATTGCACTCGCTTTGTGCAACATGGAAAGGAATGAGCCTTTGTCGATTTCTGCATCCCACTGTTGGTCTGACACCATCAACACTTTCATCTTTGGTCATGGGCCGATGACCATCACTTTAGTTGATGTTTTCATGTTGACCGGCCTCAATATCACAGGGCTACTCAAACCTTATGATCTGCTCAGCAAAGGGTCCCACAAGCTCCACAAAATCAAAGAATGCAGTGGATGGACCGACTATATTTCCAATCATATGAAGACTGAATTAGTCAATGATAGGGAGCACATAGCCTTCTTGAACATGTGGTTAGAAAGGTTTTTTTTGTGGATCATCTTGTGGGCCGGCCACCAATCACCAATATTTGACAGAGCAACCAGTTACTGGTAACACTACTAGATTTTGACCCTATTGCCACATGACGCCCTTTGCAATGCCACAAATTGTGTTGTGATAGGGGCGTGTTTTGCAATATTTGTCCAAAAAGGTGGCAACAGGGGGACTGTGTTGCCACAAAGTTAGTGCATTGCAATATTTACCTTCGCCGTTGCAAGGGGTGAGACCTATAGCAACCCTTTTGTGAAAAGTGTTGTTATAGGTTCAAAATATTGCCATGATGACATTGCGTTGCATTAGTACTGATTGGTGTTGCAACTGTCTGGTGCTCTTGCAACCATATAGAACAGTGTTGCTATTGCTTGAAATTATTGCCACAGTGTTGTTGGGTTGTAATATTTCTCACGACCATTGCAATAGGTAGACCGTGTATTGCAACTAAATTTCGAAGGTGATGTAATAGTTTGTTTCTATTGCCACAGTTTTTGTTTGTTGTAATATTTATCATGACCATTGCAATAGGTAGACCGTGTATTGCAACTAAATTACCAAAGCGATGCAATAGTTTGTTGCTATTGCCACAGTTTTGTTTTGTTGTAACATTTATCATGAACATTGCAATAGGTAGCTGTTTATTGCAACTAAATATCTAAAGCGATGCAATAGTTTGTTGCTATTACCACAGGTCGATTTGGTTGCTATAAAATCCTAGTGTCGTTGTAATATGCTGTTGTAGGAAACACCTGTATTTCGTGGGCTTTACGTATAGCAGAAGGGCCCAGGCGTGCGAACAGTCATCAACTGGCAGCTACTACTGTTGCGCCCCCCCACAACTCATACGCGGAGCCACCACTAGGGCAAGCTAGGGCGGCCGCCCTAGGTCCTCTGGCCGGGCACTCCATCCCTACCCCTGGAGCTAGCGAGACCAAGGACTGACACCGGACGTGGCGAAGACACCAAACGCATGCGTAGCGACGCCGTGAGGGGACGAGGCGGAGAGCGACAAAGCGTCATGGGCCTTGGAGACTTCGACTGGGCCGCGGCTAGATTCGCCACTGCCAAACTCCCGACTTCTCATATATTGCCGCGCAGCGCCCATCTATCGATCAAGCTAGAGATCGATCAGGGGGCTCGTCCATACTCCGGCGAGAGAAGGGAAACTGCCTAGGGATTGATCAAGGGCGTCCATGGGCCTGACCAAGCTGTGCGACAGAACTAGGCCCCCAACAATCATGGGCCCCAAGATTTCTAAGTACCCTAAGCATGTATAGTTAACTGTGGGCTTTGTTTATTAATAAATCAACAACAACTCTCTTCTTTGGCCCATACACGTACGTGGCCTGCTGAGTGCCGTAGCCTGTAGGCTGTAGGATATGGAGTCCACAACTGCACTTTTGGGAGACAAAAGAGAGTCCATAGCAATTCTAGTTTGTTTCATGTCCGTCGCTTGCGCTTCCTAAGCAGCTACGCCATTAGCGCCGCCGACGCCGTTCGTGACTTCGTCGTCTCCTCGGCTTTAGTCTTGAGATGGAGAGCAGTCCCCAATTACAATGCAGCCGTAGATCAGAACATCGCCAACGCAACGTGATCGCTTGGTAAACTTCCTAGTGCCCAGGCCCTAATTTATTTAGTTATAATCTATTGTGAATTGTCTATGCACACAAATTGATCTAGTACGTGCAATTGTTTCAACTTGCAAGCCATGTGGTGCGCGGGGTGAGTAGGTGCATGCATATGGCACCAGCGTTTTCTAGGGCACATGCATCATGTTAATTAAGTTGATCATGGCCGGTGGCTGCATGCTGCTAGGGCGCTACTAAGTCGATCATGCATGCATGGCCGCTGCTAGGGCGCTGCTAAGTCGATCATGCTGCTAGCTAGGGCGCTGCTAAGTCGATCATGTTGATTAAAGTTTTTTTTGCGCAAGATCATGTTAATTAAGTTGATCATAGCCTTAAGTCGATCATGCATGGCCGCTGCTAGCTGGCTCGTAATCCATTCAATTGATTTGTGTAAAGGATCGGAGGCGGCGCAAAGTGATCAGCGAGAGGCAGCGTGCGTGCAGTGTGCACACCTTTCTCCATCTTCATCACACACACACACACATCCGTCGGCCGTCCTCAGGCTGTGGTTAGCAGGCTGCTTAGCGGGTTAAAACAAATTGATCCGTTAATATCCATCCTATATATAAGAGATTTAACCATCATTTACGGTGTCCAGAGGCAATACGATATTCGGCGGCGACGGCGGTGGCGGCGGCGGCTTAAATTCGCTGCCTCATTAGGCACCACGATATTTTAATCCAGCTGGTATGTTGAGACCGTCCCAATCGTTCCTGTTTGTGATCATATGTTTATCCTAATCTAATCTCCTCGCAGGTAGCAGATCCAGAGACGGTTGATTCCATTGATCTTGTTGCTAGAATTGCTATGGACTCTCTTTTGTCTCCCAAAAGTGCAGTTGTGGACTCCATATCCTACAGCCTACAGGCTACGGCACTCAGCAGGCCACGTACGTGTATGGGCCAAAGAAGAGAGTTGTTGTTGATTTATTAATAAACAAAGCCCACAGTTAACTATACATGCTTAGGGTACTTAGAAATCTTGGGGCCCATGATTGTTGGGGGCCTAGTTCTGTCGCACAGCTTGGTCAGGCCCATGGACGCCCTTGATCAATCCCTAGGCAGTTTCCCTTCTCTCGCCGGAGTATGGACGAGCCCCCTGATCGATCTCTAGCTTGATCGATAGATGGGCGCTGCGCGGCAATATATGAGAAGTCGGGAGTTTGGCAGTGGCGAATCTAGCCGCGGCCCAGTCGAAGTCTCCAAGGCCCATGACGCTTTGTCGCTCTCCGCCTCGTCCCCTCACGGCGTCGCTACGCATGCGTTTGGTGTCTTCGCCACGTCCGGTGTCAGTCCTTGGTCTCGCTAGCTCCAGGGGTAGGGATGGAGTGCCCGGCCAGAGGACCTAGGGCGGCCGCCCTAGCTTGCCCTAGTGGTGGCTCCGCGTATGAGTTGTGGGGGGCGCAACAGTAGTAGCTGCCAGTTGATGACTGTTCGCACGCCTGGGCCCTTCTGCTATACGTAAAGCCCACGAAATACAGGTGTTTCCTACAACAGCATATTACAACGACACTAGGATTTTATAGCAACCAAATCGACCTGTGGTAATAGCAACAAACTATTGCATCGCTTTAGATATTTAGTTGCAATAAACAGCTACCTATTGCAATGTTCATGATAAATGTTACAACAAAACAAAACTGTGGCAATAGCAACAAACTATTGCATCGCTTTGGTAATTTAGTTGCAATACACGGTCTACCTATTGCAATGGTCATGATAAATATTACAACAAACAAAAACTGTGGCAATAGAAACAAACTATTACATCACCTTCGAAATTTAGTTGCAATACACGGTCTACCTATTGCAATGGTCGTGAGAAATATTACAACCCAACAACACTGTGGCAATAATTTCAAGCAATAGCAACACTGTTCTATATGGTTGCAAGAGCACCAGACAGTTGCAACACCAATCAGTACTAATGCAACGCAATGTCATCATGGCAATATTTTGAACCTATAACAACACTTTTCACAAAAGGGTTGCTATAGGTCTCACCCCTTGCAACGGCGAAGGTAAATATTGCAATGCACTAACTTTGTGGCAACACAGTCCCCCTGTTGCCACCTTTTTGGACAAATATTGCAAAACACGCCCCTATCACAACACAATTTGTGGCATTGCAAAGGGCGTCATGTGGCAATAGGGTCAAAATCTAGTAGTGTTACCAGTAACTGGTTGCTCTGTCAAATATTGGTGATTGGTGGCCGGCCCACAAGATGATCCACAAAAAAAACCTTTCTAACCACATGTTCAAGAAGGCTATGTGCTCCCTATCATTGACTAATTCAGTCTTCATATGATTGGAAATATAGTCGGTCCATCCACTGCATTCTTTGATTTTGTGGAGCTTGTGGGACCCTTTGCTGAGCAGATCATAAGGTTTGAGTAGCCCTGTGATATTGAGGCCGGTCAACATGAAAACATCAACTAAAGTGATGGTCATCGGCCCATGACCAAAGATGAAAGTGTTGATGGTGTCAGACCAACAGTGGGATGCAGAAATCGACAAAGGCTCATTCCTTTCCATGTTGCACAAAGCGAGTGCAATACATTGGCCTATGTCTCGTTCGTCCCAATGAGATTGCTTCCTCCCCGCTATAAGGCGATACCAGTTTCTCCAACCCTTCACCTGATTTGGCCATGTTCTAAAAGTACCGGACCAGTCTACCAAATCCATTTGGGATTGCTTGAAGGGGATCCGTTGGGTTTCTAAATTAATGAAATCTGTTGGATCAGGATCACCCATGGGGCCCAAGTAATATGTGCTCTCGTCATTGGCTAGTGGAAACAAGATTTCATCTTTCAAAGCCTAGAATAAGAAAAAGAGCAGATTGGATCTAAATGCGGAGAATAGGTTTCTAGCGGAAGCAGAGGCTAAAAGAGGATAATATGGCAAGCAAGAAAAAGAAAAAAGCTAGACATATCTCCGGGACGTGAGAAGCAGTCGCCATTGCTGGGAGAGTGGAGCTCGAGATCGGATCTGAAATTGGCAGACAGGACTTGATGACCACCTCTGCGGCGAGCGGCGGTGCCAGAGGTGTTGATGACGGCCTTGATGAAGGCAGCGTGCTGGAATGAGGGCTCTTTTTCTCCGCCTAGGGTTTTGCTCGAAGTGGTGGTCTATAGTAGCGGTTGCTTAGGAGATAAAAGCAAGGTGGCCGAGCGGAGAAGAAGGGGACGGCGTATGTGTAAATATAAGGTGGGCTTGGCCTAGAAAACGAGGTGCCGCACGCGCTTGCCGAAGGGCAACGGTTGGCAAGGGCATTGATTGCAGAAGAGAATTTTGGAATAAAATATTTTATCCCAAAATTGGGGGCATGTGTTTGTACCAGATTTTAGAAAGAGCCGTCAAAATCCAAAATTTGGAAGGACGCGGTGGGGACACATGGCAGACTCGATATTGGCTTGTGCGGATTGGAATCGGAATCAGCTAAATGCATCCAGAAGGCCATGACGTCAGCATTGTCGGCTCAAGCGTGGAGTAGCCAGATTCTGCCAATTTGGAAGGTTATAGCATCGGCGGCATCGGCTAAAAGCGTGAAGGAGTCGGACTCTGCTAGAAAGGGAAGCGTGGAGTCCAATTTATCTAAATTAGAGTAGTTTTCTTGTCATTCAAGAGTTGTAAAGCCTTATTTGACTAGGACTCGTGTCAGGCCCAAGGTATAAAAATAAACCCCGGCTATTGTAATACAGATATCACACATCAATATACAACTTTTTTCGGCTTTCACTCCATTGCATTAGGAGTAGGAGTAACGTAGATCTCAGCGAGTTCTTCGGTTAGCAGGGCTGCATCAGTTTTTGATCTTCGACTTGCTTGTAAGTACCGTCACGACTTTTATCTTATCTTGTGAGACTGCATCGTTCGATCTCTTGCTTGATTTGGCATAAATTAGTTATCGATTATTATATAATCTTGTAAGGCTGCATCTTTTGATCCCTTGCTAGATTTGGTATTAATCACAGTTACCGATCTTACTGCATCTAGCATCCTGTTAGATTTAGTAAAATCACCAGTTATGCACTGAGATTAAGATTTAATCGGCTCATATCATATTTAATCTGTCGTCTTGTCTTATTATTTATCGTGTTTATCTCATCTTTGACGTCAGATTCGTTTCATCGGCTGTTTAGATCTTAATCTTAGTCTTACATAGCATATTTTCAATACTCTGTTTTACTACAAATAGATCTATCGACTTGTTGGTATTAATCTAGTGCCCTGCTAACACTGCATCGCTTCGAACTGTTTGGTGGTGATGTTAGGTTAAGTCTTGCTAGTTAATAGATTTGTTTATGGATAAACAAGAGATTGTTTGTATGCTATGCTGCATGCACTCGATGGCCGATAGCCCGTGCTTCATGTCTTAATCCTGATTCGTATAATATGTTTTTGATAATTTATTTAACTATGAATAGATTTATCAGTTTGATGGTTCTAGTTTATCGCCCTGTTGCCAACGTTGTCTCAGTTTGATCCGATTGGTAATAACAATAGATTAGTTCTATTAAATTTATAGATTTATTTATAGGGAAATAAATGACGGTTCACACACTATATTGAGGATGGTGTATACACTACACTCCATTGGCTTTATAGCTGATTGCCTATGCTTTCACGATTTATCCTGGTTTATGCTCATCGGCCTTATAGCTTACATTGCTCACACATGTTTATACTCTGTTTAGCCGATTACGTTTATTTATAATGTTTTATGCTATCAAACTACTGGATATCGGCTCTGAGCCGATAGCCTTATCTCATCGGCACTTTAGCCATACACTGGAACTGTCTGGATCAAAGCAGACATGTTCTGCCTTAAATTACTGATCACCTTTTTCTTATCAATTACAGGTCAAATTGACTGGCACGCCTGCGATCCCTAAAATCGACTTGTCCTGCAATGGAGTTAAGCAGATCTCTCAGGCTTGTCGTTGTTCCCGATGCAACAATCAAATTTCTACGTCGACAGCTAAGAAGGACTTACCCGATGCACCATATGTCATGTTCATTGTTGAGAGGGTGACAGGGTATACCTTCTTCAAGGATGGATTGCATGAGCCATACAGAGGTGAGAAGACAAGTCATACTATAGTCAGTGAGATAGTTGGACCCTCTAGTGCAGCAGCAGACGAGCCAGAGTCTTCTCGCTCTTCATCCCGTCGGAAGAAGAAGAGCAAGATCGCCAGATTCTTTAGGGCAATTCTTGGTACTTGCCCATATGCAGCGACGACAGCCTGTGAGGCTCGCTTGGAGATTAGAGAGCTGCATCAACACTAGGGTCTACCTCCACTTGAGGCTCCTTGCCCTCCACCAGAGTACAATGACATATCCAGTTTGGATAGCGAGGATGAGAAGATAGTTGAGGAGGAGCTTGCAGGACCGTCGACTCGGGTGTCTACACATGGTACATGCTACACCGACACTACTCACCGTGGTGGTATACCTGTTGTCTCTGACAACGACGAGGAGGAGGACGACGACGATGATGGTGATGACGACGACGGCACAGGTGGTGGCGACGACGTTGATTGGGATAAAATTCAGGAGGACGATTGAGTGTTTGTATCTCTCTTTCTTCTTTTCTCTATTTTTGGTGCTTGTTGCCAAAGGGGAGAATGAGATTAGAGGGGGGTACAATAACTTTTTCATCACTTTTCGTCGCCATGGAGGATTAGTAGGAGCTACATGTCATATCCGTTGTGAGATGAGAGTGTTTGTGAGTTGAGAGTGGTTTGAGAGTGTCTCAGACTCTATTTTGTAATATATGCTACCTATGTACTCTCTTTATATTTGGATATGGACATGTACTGGTTGTGTGCTTAATTAGCTTGTCTTTTTACTACTTTAATTAGATCATATCTTGTGCTAGCTCGGTGTGGTGTTTGATTTATTTTTGGGCTGACTGTCACAGTCGCGGCAGTGTCACGCAGTGCAGCTGCAGCCCCTCTCGTTTGATTGCATACCTGTCATACGCATCACTTATATCTTGTTTTGACACAAGTGTGCAGCACCCCACAGAAGTAATGGATGTAGGGGGAGCCCTCAGTTCACTCAATATGTGAATATTGGCCTTTTATGCCAATTTGAGAATTCAATTCTCCATTCACATAATTAGGGGGAGATTCTATCACAGAACCGTCTAATTTATATGAGCACAAGTATAATGGCAGCTGCCAAGATAGTCGCGCTCTCACACTTGAGCCCATATAAACCCGGCAGTCCGTCGAGTATCACAAAGGATCTCGAATATAAGCCACATACAAACCAAGATCGTACATGATTCAGCATACACACATCACATGTTACATAGAGTTCACAAATATTCGACATACATTGGAGTTCAAATAAAATTATTACAACACGAGGTTCAAATTTGTAGTGGAAGCAACATAGTTTTAAAACATCACACACATGTAGTTCAAATACATGCCAGTTCCATGATCATGTCCAACAAAAGCAACATAGATAAGCTACTAGAGCAGGCCTTGCCCGTCGGCCTCATTCCTTGTCCACAGCGGGAGAGAAACAATTTTTGCAGTAACCATGATATACCACGCCATCTGCAACAAGGGGAAATAAACCCTGAGTATGAGAATGTACTCAGCTAGACTTACCCATCTTAAACCAAAAATAAATTGACACCAAGGAGTATGCAAGGCTTTATTTTAGTGTGGCTGGCTTGACAACATTTTGCATCAAAGCTTGACAAGTTAATCCTCATCATTTAATTATTTATCATCAAGCTAATTAGAGCTATTATGCTAAGTTTGCATCTATCCTGTAGCAATCATGTGATTAAGACATTAGCATTACATTATCTACTTTAATTGCTCCAACATCATAACCATCACATTCCATCAACTTACTACGATGCTGAAGCTAGTCGAGTTTCTCACTAATCGGGAGAGACGGTGATTCGAATCGGTTGCAACCAACTGGGCCGAAATCCATAACACAAACCCAGGCCCACCAGCAACAATAGCCTTAGATCACCTTTGGTATGTGATGGTTATGATGTTGGAGCAATTAAAGTAGATAATGTAATGCTAATGTCTTAATCACATGATTGCTACAGGATAGATGCAAACTTAGCATAATAGCTCTAATTAGCTTGATGATAAATAATTAAATGATGAGGATTAACTTGTCAAGCTTTGATGCAAAATGTTGTCAAGCCAGCCACACTAAAATAAAGCCTTGCATACTCCTTGGTGTCAATTTATTTTTGGTTTAAGATGGGTAAGTCTAGCTGAGTACATTCTCATACTCAGGGTTTATTTCCCCTTGTTGCAGATGGCGTGGTATATCATGGTTACTGCAAAAATTGTTTCTCTCCCGCTGTGGACAAGGAATGAGGCCGACGGGCAAGGCCTGCTCTAGTAGCTTATCTATGTTGCTTTTGTTGGACATGATCATGGAACTGGCATGTATTTGAACTACATGTGTGTGATGTTTTAAAACTATGTTGCTTCCACTACAAATTTGAACCTCGTGTTGTAATAATTTTATTTGAACTCCAATGTATGTCGAATATTTGTGAACTCTATGTAACATGTGATGTGTGTATGCTGAATCATGTACGATCTTGGTTTGTATGTGGCTTATATTCGAGATCCTTTGTGATACTCGACGGACTGCCGGGTTTATATGGGCTCAAGTGTGAGAGCGCGACTATCTTGGCAGCTGCCATTATACTTGTGCTCATATAAATTAGACGGTTCTGTGATAGAATCTCCCCCTAATTATGTGAATGGAGAATTGAATTCTCAAATTGGCATAAAAGGCCAATATTCACATATTGAGTGAACTGAGGGCTCCCCCTACATCCATTACTTCTGTGGGGTGCTGCACACTTGTGTCAAAACAAGATATAAGTGATGCGTATGACAGGTATGCAATCAAACGAGAGGGGCTGCAGCTGCACTGCGTGACACTGCCGCGACTGTGACAGTCAGCCCAAAAATAAATCAAACACCACACCGAGCTAGCACAAGATATGATCTAATTAAAGTAGTAAAAAGACAAGCTAATTAAGCACACAACCAGTACATGTCCATATCCAAATATAAAGAGAGTACATAGGTAGCATATATTACAAAATAGAGTCTGAGACACTCTCAAACCACTCTCAACTCACAAACACTCTCATCTCACAACGGATATGACATGTAGCTCCTACTAATCCTCCATGGCGACGAAAAGTGATGAAAAAGTTATTGTACCCCCCTCTAATCTCATTCTCCCCTTTGGCAACAAGCACCAAAAATAGAGAAAAGAAGAAAGAGAGATACAAACACTCAATCGTCCTCCTGAATTTTATCCCAATCAACGTCGTCGCCACCACCTGTGCCGTCGTCGTCATCACCATCATCGTCGTCGTCCTCCTCCTCGTCGTTGTCAGAGACAACAGGTATACCACCACGGTGAGTAGTGTCGGTGTAGCATGTACCATGTGTAGACACCCGAGTCGACGGTCCTGCAAGCTCCTCCTCAACTATCTTCTCATCCTCGCTATCCAAACTGGATATGTCATTGTACTCTGGTGGAGGGCAAGGAGCCTCAAGTGGAGGTAGACCCTAGTGTTGATGCAGCTCTCTAATCTCCAAGCGAGCCTCACAGGCTGTCGTCGCTGCATATGGGCAAGTACCAAGAATTGCCCTAAAGAATCTGGCGATCTTGCTCTTCTTCTTCCGACGGGATGAAGAGCGAGAAGACTCTGGCTCGTCTGCTGCTGCACTAGAGGGTCCAACTATCTCACTGACTATAGTATGACTTGTCTTCTCACCTCTGTATGGCTCATGCAATCCATCCTTGAAGAAGGTATACCCTGTCACCCTCTCAACAATGAACATGACATATGGTGCATCGGGTAAGTCCTTCTTAGCTGTCGACGTAGAAATTTGATTGTTGCATCGGGAACAACGACAAGCCTGAGAGATCTGCTTAACTCCATTGCAGGACAAGTCGATTTTAGGGATCGCAGGCGTGCCAGTCAATTTGACCTGTAATTGATAAGAAAAAGGTGATCAGTAATTTAAGGCAGAACATGTCTGCTTTGATCCAGACAGTTCCAGTGTATGGCTAAAGTGCCGATGAGATAAGGCTATCGGCTCAGAGCCGATATCCAGTAGTTTGATAGCATAAAACATTATAAATAAACGTAATCGGCTAAACAGAGTATAAACATGTGTGAGCAATGTAAGCTATAAGGCCGATGAGCATAAACCAGGATAAATCGTGAAAGCATAGGCAATCAGCTATAAAGCCAATGGAGTGTAGTGTATACACCATCCTCAATATAGTGTGTGAACCGTCATTTATTTCCCTATAAATAAATCTATAAATTACTGATCACCTTTTTCTTATCAATTACAGGTCAAATTGACTGGCACGCCTGCGATCCCTAAAATCGACTTGTCCTGCAATGGAGTTAAGCAGATCTCTCAGGCTTGTCGTTGTTCCCGATGCAACAATCAAATTTCTACGTCGACAGCTAAGAAGGACTTACCCGATGCACCATATGTCATGTTCATTGTTGAGAGGGTGACAGGGTATACCTTCTTCAAGGATGGATTGCATGAGCCATACAGAGGTGAGAAGACAAGTCATACTATAGTCAGTGAGATAGTTGGACCCTCTAGTGCAGCAGCAGACGAGCCAGAGTCTTCTCGCTCTTCATCCCGTCGGAAGAAGAAGAGCAAGATCGCCAGATTCTTTAGGGCAATTCTTGGTACTTGCCCATATGCAGCGACGACAGCCTGTGAGGCTCGCTTGGAGATTAGAGAGCTGCATCAACACTAGGGTCTACCTCCACTTGAGGCTCCTTGCCCTCCACCAGAGTACAATGACATATCCAGTTTGGATAGCGAGGATGAGAAGATAGTTGAGGAGGAGCTTGCAGGACCGTCGACTCGGGTGTCTACACATGGTACATGCTACACCGACACTACTCACCGTGGTGGTATACCTGTTGTCTCTGACAACGACGAGGAGGAGGACGACGACGATGATGGTGATGACGACGACGGCACAGGTGGTGGCGACGACGTTGATTGGGATAAAATTCAGGAGGACGATTGAGTGTTTGTATCTCTCTTTCTTCTTTTCTCTATTTTTGGTGCTTGTTGCCAAAGGGGAGAATGAGATTAGAGGGGGGTACAATAACTTTTTCATCACTTTTCGTCGCCATGGAGGATTAGTAGGAGCTACATGTCATATCCGTTGTGAGATGAGAGTGTTTGTGAGTTGAGAGTGGTTTGAGAGTGTCTCAGACTCTATTTTGTAATATATGCTACCTATGTACTCTCTTTATATTTGGATATGGACATGTACTGGTTGTGTGCTTAATTAGCTTGTCTTTTTACTACTTTAATTAGATCATATCTTGTGCTAGCTCGGTGTGGTGTTTGATTTATTTTTGGGCTGACTGTCACAGTCGCGGCAGTGTCACGCAGTGCAGCTGCAGCCCCTCTCGTTTGATTGCATACCTGTCATACGCATCACTTATATCTTGTTTTGACACAAGTGTGCAGCACCCCACAGAAGTAATGGATGTAGGGGGAGCCCTCAGTTCACTCAATATGTGAATATTGGCCTTTTATGCCAATTTGAGAATTCAATTCTCCATTCACATAATTAGGGGGAGATTCTATCACAGAACCGTCTAATTTATATGAGCACAAGTATAATGGCAGCTGCCAAGATAGTCGCGCTCTCACACTTGAGCCCATATAAACCCGGCAGTCCGTCGAGTATCACAAAGGATCTCGAATATAAGCCACATACAAACCAAGATCGTACATGATTCAGCATACACACATCACATGTTACATAGAGTTCACAAATATTCGACATACATTGGAGTTCAAATAAAATTATTACAACACGAGGTTCAAATTTGTAGTGGAAGCAACATAGTTTTAAAACATCACACACATGTAGTTCAAATACATGCCAGTTCCATGATCATGTCCAACAAAAGCAACATAGATAAGCTACTAGAGCAGGCCTTGCCCGTCGGCCTCATTCCTTGTCCACAGCGGGAGAGAAACAATTTTTGCAGTAACCATGATATACCACGCCATCTGCAACAAGGGGAAATAAACCCTGAGTATGAGAATGTACTCAGCTAGACTTACCCATCTTAAACCAAAAATAAATTGACACCAAGGAGTATGCAAGGCTTTATTTTAGTGTGGCTGGCTTGACAACATTTTGCATCAAAGCTTGACAAGTTAATCCTCATCATTTAATTATTTATCATCAAGCTAATTAGAGCTATTATGCTAAGTTTGCATCTATCCTGTAGCAATCATGTGATTAAGACATTAGCATTACATTATCTACTTTAATTGCTCCAACATCATAACCATCACATACCAAAGGTGATCTAAGGCTATTGTTGCTGGTGGGCCTGGGTTTGTGTTATGGATTTCGGCCCAGTTGGTTGCAACCGATTCGAATCACCGTCTCTCCCGATTAGTGAGAAACTCGACTAGCTTCAGCATCGTAGTAAGTTGATGGAATGTGATGGTTATGATGTTGGAGCAATTAAAGTAGATAATGTAATGCTAATGTCTTAATCACATGATTGCTACAGGATAGATGCAAACTTAGCATAATAGCTCTAATTAGCTTGATGATAAATAATTAAATGATGAGGATTAACTTGTCAAGCTTTGATGCAAAATGTTGTCAAGCCAGCCACACTAAAATAAAGCCTTGCATACTCCTTGGTGTCAATTTATTTTTGGTTTAAGATGGGTAAGTCTAGCTGAGTACATTCTCATACTCAGGGTTTATTTCCCCTTGTTGCAGATGGCGTGGTATATCATGGTTACTGCAAAAATTGTTTCTCTCCCGCTGTGGACAAGGAATGAGGCCGACGGGCAAGGCCTGCTCTAGTAGCTTATCTATGTTGCTTTTGTTGGACATGATCATGGAACTGGCATGTATTTGAACTACATGTGTGTGATGTTTTAAAACTATGTTGCTTCCACTACAAATTTGAACCTCGTGTTGTAATAATTTTATTTGAACTCCAATGTATGTCGAATATTTGTGAACTCTATGTAACATGTGATGTGTGTATGCTGAATCATGTACGATCTTGGTTTGTATGTGGCTTATATTCGAGATCCTTTGTGATACTCGACGGACTGCCGGGTTTATATGGGCTCAAGTGTGAGAGCGCGACTATCTTGGCAGCTGCCATTATACTTGTGCTCATATAAATTAGACGGTTCTGTGATAGAATCTCCCCCTAATTATGTGAATGGAGAATTGAATTCTCAAATTGGCATAAAAGGCCAATATTCACATATTGAGTGAACTGAGGGCTCCCCCTACATCCATTACTTCTGTGGGGTGCTGCACACTTGTGTCAAAACAAGATATAAGTGATGCGTATGACAGGTATGCAATCAAACGAGAGGGGCTGCAGCTGCACTGCGTGACACTGCCGCGACTGTGACAGTCAGCCCAAAAATAAATCAAACACCACACCGAGCTAGCACAAGATATGATCTAATTAAAGTAGTAAAAAGACAAGCTAATTAAGCACACAACCAGTACATGTCCATATCCAAATATAAAGAGAGTACATAGGTAGCATATATTACAAAATAGAGTCTGAGACACTCTCAAACCACTCTCAACTCACAAACACTCTCATCTCACAACGGATATGACATGTAGCTCCTACTAATCCTCCATGGCGACGAAAAGTGATGAAAAAGTTATTGTACCCCCCTCTAATCTCATTCTCCCCTTTGGCAACAAGCACCAAAAATAGAGAAAAGAAGAAAGAGAGATACAAACACTCAATCGTCCTCCTGAATTTTATCCCAATCAACGTCGTCGCCACCACCTGTGCCGTCGTCGTCATCACCATCATCGTCGTCGTCCTCCTCCTCGTCGTTGTCAGAGACAACAGGTATACCACCACGGTGAGTAGTGTCGGTGTAGCATGTACCATGTGTAGACACCCGAGTCGACGGTCCTGCAAGCTCCTCCTCAACTATCTTCTCATCCTCGCTATCCAAACTGGATATGTCATTGTACTCTGGTGGAGGGCAAGGAGCCTCAAGTGGAGGTAGACCCTAGTGTTGATGCAGCTCTCTAATCTCCAAGCGAGCCTCACAGGCTGTCGTCGCTGCATATGGGCAAGTACCAAGAATTGCCCTAAAGAATCTGGCGATCTTGCTCTTCTTCTTCCGACGGGATGAAGAGCGAGAAGACTCTGGCTCGTCTGCTGCTGCACTAGAGGGTCCAACTATCTCACTGACTATAGTATGACTTGTCTTCTCACCTCTGTATGGCTCATGCAATCCATCCTTGAAGAAGGTATACCCTGTCACCCTCTCAACAATGAACATGACATATGGTGCATCGGGTAAGTCCTTCTTAGCTGTCGACGTAGAAATTTGATTGTTGCATCGGGAACAACGACAAGCCTGAGAGATCTGCTTAACTCCATTGCAGGACAAGTCGATTTTAGGGATCGCAGGCGTGCCAGTCAATTTGACCTGTAATTGATAAGAAAAAGGTGATCAGTAATTTAAGGCAGAACATGTCTGCTTTGATCCAGACAGTTCCAGTGTATGGCTAAAGTGCCGATGAGATAAGGCTATCGGCTCAGAGCCGATATCCAGTAGTTTGATAGCATAAAACATTATAAATAAACGTAATCGGCTAAACAGAGTATAAACATGTGTGAGCAATGTAAGCTATAAGGCCGATGAGCATAAACCAGGATAAATCGTGAAAGCATAGGCAATCAGCTATAAAGCCAATGGAGTGTAGTGTATACACCATCCTCAATATAGTGTGTGAACCGTCATTTATTTCCCTATAAATAAATCTATAAATTTAATAGAACTAATCTATTGTTATTACCAATCGGATCAAACTGAGACAACGTTGGCAACAGGGCGATAAACTAGAACCATCAAACTGATAAATCTATTCATAGTTAAATAAATTATCAAAAACATATTATACGAATCAGGATTAAGACATGAAGCACGGGCTATCGGCCATCGAGTGCATGCAGCATAGCATACAAACAATCTCTTGTTTATCCATAAACAAATCTATTAACTAGCAAGACTTAACCTAACATCACCACCAAACAGTTCGAAGCGATGCAGTGTTAGCAGGGCACTAGATTAATACCAACAAGTCGATAGATCTATTTGTAGTAAAACAGAGTATTGAAAATATGCTATGTAAGACTAAGATTAAGATCTAAACAGCCGATGAAACGAATCTGACGTCAAAGATGAGATAAACACGATAAATAATAAGACAAGACGACAGATTAAATATGATATGAGCCGATTAAATCTTAATCTCAGTGCATAACTGGTGATTTTACTAAATCTAACAGGATGCTAGATGCAGTAAGATCGGTAACTGTGATTAATACCAAATCTAGCAAGGGATCAAAAGATGCAGCCTTACAAGATTATATAATAATCGATAACTAATTTATGCCAAATCAAGCAAGAGATCGAACGATGCAGTCTCACAAGATAAGATAAAAGTCGTGACGGTACTTACAAGCAAGTCGAAGATCAAAAACTGATGCAGCCCTGCTAACCGAAGAACTCGCTGAGATCTACGTTACTCCTACTCCTAATGCAATGGAGTGAAAGCCGAAAAAAGTTGTATATTGATGTGTGATATCTGTATTACAATAGCCGGGGTTTATTTTTATACCTTGGGCCTGACACGAGTCCTAGTCAAATAAGGCTTTACAACTCTTGAATGACAAGAAAACTACTCTAATTTAGATAAATTGGACTCCACGCTTCCCTTTCTAGCAGAGTCCGACTCCTTCACGCTTTTAGCCGATGCCGCCGATGCTATAACCTTCCAAATTGGCAGAATCTGGCTACTCCACGCTTGAGCCGACAATGCTGACGTCATGGCCTTCTGGATGCATTTAGCTGATTCCGATTCCAATCCGCACAAGCCAATATCGAGTCTGCCATGTGTCCCCACCGCGTCCTTCCAAATTTTGGATTTTGACGGCTCTTTCTAAAATCTGGTACAAACACATGCCCCCAATTTT
>JAHUYU010002494.1:0-21387 GCA_030439765.1 Tripidium arundinaceum | reverse complement strand
GAAGAAACGCACGTTGCACTGGACGCTGGCGTTGGCAGCCTACTCTCACGTGAGATGTTCTTTTGTTTTTATTTTTTCTTTCCTTTGTTCTGTTTCTTTTTTCCTTCTCTTTTCTTTGGATTTTTTTGTTCATTTCTTTTTCCTTATCCTTTTCATTTCCCTTTTTTTCCTTGTTAGTTTGTTGTTATTAGCTATTTTAATTTGTTTTTTAGATACATGTGATGTTTGCGTAGTATTCATGTAATATTTTTTATGTGTTTTTAGATGTTCATATAATATAAATGAGATGTTATATGATTATCTTTGTGTATTTATATAATACTCATGAAACTATCTGTAGTATATTTTAGGTTGCTGAAGTAGTATCCATGTGACATTTTTTATTTGCTCTATTACATGACTTTTCCTTATTATTATTACTGTTTTCTCTCATGTCTTGTTGTGATCACGTAGTACAGAAGTGATGTGCTATGAGGTATTCTATGATGTTCGTGTAGTGTGTGTGTCTATATATATATATATATATATATATATATATATATATATATATATATATATATATATATATATATATATATATATATGATGTTCTATGATATATTTTATAATGTTCACGTAATATACATGTTATGTTCTATGATGTATTTTGTGATGTCATGTACTCCATCCGTCAAAAATTATAAGTCATTTCAAGAATCTTGGAGAGTCAAAGCATCTCAAATCTGACTAAATTTATATAATAAGATAATACATTTCTGATACCAACTAAGTATCATTAAATTCTTCATTAATTATATTTTTATAGTAACCTATTTGATGTCATAAATCTTTGTATTTCTCTCTATAATTTTGGTCAAACTTAAGAAGCTTTGACTCTCCAAGTTTCTTGGAATGACTTATAATTTGGAACGGAGAAAGTAGTATATTATGATGTTCTCTTCTTACGTGGTTTTAGTTTTAGCTTCTTACATGATTATCTTTACGTGATTTTTGCTTTCTCATTTCTTGTATTCTTGATTATAAATGTGATGCTCGGGTAGTCTACGTGTGATGTTCTCTGGTGTATTTTGAGATATTCACATAGCATAAGTGTGATGTTCGACGATTATTTTTAAATACTCACATATACCCGTGAGATGTTTTATGGTATATTTTATAATGTTCATGTAGTATCGACGCGATGTTCTCTTTGTTTTTCCTCTTTTTTACGTGGATTTTCTCCTTTCTATTATTTTTGTGTTTCCCTTATATCTTGTTCTATCTTTTATTATTTTTCCTATTTTTGTTATGTTATGTTATTTTTCTATTTCTATATATTTCATAGATTTTATCATTCATTTTTTCCTCTATTTTTCATAGATATTATAATATCATTATACGAATCTAGATTTTTTTATCCTAAATCTGTATTGTTTCCCTTAACTTAGAACATTTGTTTTATGAAGACGGAACATTTGTTTTATGAAGAGGAAACATTTTATGATGGATCTAGAACATCGTTGTACTCAATAAAAAATTGTTTTATCATCATGAGATAAATATTCGTCAAAATTTTTTATCAAAATGTATCCATGTGGGGTCTCGTTTTGAAGAGTTTATTGCAAGGAACACGATGGTGCAAATCGGATTTTAATTAGGATACTTGGTTTAGGAGTTATGACTTTTTTTTACTTCAAAAGACATGGGATATGTGCTGATGTCAGCAATTTTGGATTTCTTGCATTCCACGTTTTGCATGCCACGTTGAAGTGAAAATTACCGGCGCGTGCTCTGCAGAGAAAGACCTACTCAGAAACAATCCAAAACGGCCCACTGCAAAGCGCGTTGCCAGCCTCTGCCGAAGAAGCGCGGCTGCTGCCTGGTCGGCGCGGTGCTGGGGTCCGACCAGGTCGGACCCTATCCCCCTGACATCCGCCATGGCTGTCAGCCGCATGTCCTCGCAGAGGAAGAGGCAAGACCACCATATAGCAAATCGTTATTTGGGCCATTTCTAATGGGCTTTAATGTGGGCTGGGACTTGAAAGTAACCAACAACCAGCTGCCAGCCCATCTGCTTCACAGTTCACACCATGCACACACACGCCATCTCGTCGCACGCGTGATGCTGGGCTAGCGTGGTGCCGATGTGGTACTTGGTTACTCGCGTCACTGTCGCGTGGACACTCAGATACTCCAGCTCGGAACAGGCAAGTAACCTGCTGCTTTTATGTTCCATTTGTTTCATCAATATGGTTGTTAGCCGCATGTCCTCGCAGAGGAAGAGGCAAGACCACCATATAGCAAATCGTTATTTGGGCCATTCCTAATGGGCTTTAATGTGAGCTGAGACCAGAGAGTAACCAACAACCAGCTGCCAGCCCATCTGCTTCACAGTTCACGCCACGCACACACACGACATCTCGTCGCGCGCGTGATTCTAGGGTAGCATGGTGCCGATGTGGTACTTGATTACTCGCATCATCGTCGCGTGGACACTCGGACACTCGAGCTCGAAACAGGCAAGTAACTTGCTGCTTTTATGTTCCATTTGTTTCATCAATAATTGGTTGTTTAATTTAGCAAACATAGTGATTTGGTGAAAGAAATTAATTAAGTAAAGATGGATCGAAAGGGAAAGGCCAAGGTCAATGCCAAAATGAGAAGTGTCTTTTGTAATCGACAATCTATTTACATGTTTTTGTTTGGAATGTATACCCGGCAGGAGACAGGACCTGCGGCTGCCTCGGTTGAGCCTTGCCGCGGCCCAGGTCTGCGCGCACAGGCTCGAATGATACCCGCACAACTCCGCGACAAATGCTTCAACTGCCTCTCCTACTCGCACCGAGTAGCGACTTGCTAGTTACTACGGTGTTGCCTGCGCTGCCACGGATTCCGACACATCGCCAGGGACTGCAAGCGGTCAAAGTCGGCGCCGAAGGGTGGTGGCCTGCCTCGCCGCTCAGCCGACAACCCACCGACCTCCCAGCACGCACCCCTCGGCAGTTCTCCGACCTTGGATGGAACCATGCAGGGTGCCGCGGGGGGCGCCGACGGCATCCGTCAAAGTCGGAGACGACGCCGGCGGCGTCGGGGTGAGTTGACGCCGGACATCAACATGGGCACTCCTGTCGACTACGCCGATGACGCCACTACTTCGACTACCGCACGCTGCTTCCTCGAGCCTAATCCGCTGGCGGATGCGCTGTGCGAGGGCGCAGGGCCTCCCGCTTGGGTCGTCTCAGTTGACCCGATGCTGAACGAGCTTGCCGCCTCGCTCGCCGCGAGCCGACAAACGGTCACACCAGTGCCTGGGTGCCTGGAGGCTACGACAATCGCCTCTCAGGAGGTTCAAGCTTCATTGGTCCACACCCGTCCTTCGCCGACTCAGTGCACGATGGACTCGCCTTCGTTGTCCCCTATGCAGGGCATGCCTCCACAGATGGGACAACCCGTTGTCGTGGGTGCTAAGGCGCCAGGGGAGGATGGTGAGGTCTGGCCACCTGGGTTCGAGCTGGCAAAGCCAACTTCTATGTCGACACAGGACGGCTATCCGGACGGCCAAACCACATCCGACCCTTCTACGCTGACGAAGGACGGCCAGCTGGGCAGCTACGCGACGCCCACGCCGCACGAGGCCGCTCGGCGCCTCACATGGTTTACTGAGGAGGTGCAGCTCAAGCAAAGGTCACCCTTAATCACCACTCCACCAAGGCAAAAGGCGGCAACCAAAAAGCCCTTGACAACCAGGGGTAGACGGATTGCCGCTCAACCGCTGGCACACATACCGACCTTCAAGCGGGGTGAGGTACTCCTCATGAAAAGGATGGGCTACTTGTCACAGGCGACACCAACTTCATCCGCGTCCAAGCGAGCATACGACGCCATCTTCGCAGGGAACTTGACGTCGAGCCAAATTGCAGCTCTGGACGAGTTGTTTCCAGCCACCAACAATAGGGCTGGTAGAAGAGCCGCTGTACCCCGGCGCGCTCTTCTCGGATGACGGAGTAGGAGCGCGCAAACTGCAGCTCGGTTGTGTACCATTTATGTAATATCCAAATTTGAATATGTTTACTAGGAAGGTCAACTGGTAAACCTCTTAGGGCGCTCGTCAGAGTGCATCGTTTGTACGGTTAAACTTTTCTTCTTAATGACAATGATGCGCAAATCTTTTGCGTATTTGAGAAAAAAAACAACATCAATTTTGCCATACTCTAGTTTTATTTTGTCCTCCGCCACTGATCATATGTTAGTAAATATGTTATTATGAACTCAGGATGCGATTGTTGTCATTTCCTGCTTTTATAGTGGGTGTCATTTTACCTTTGAAAGAGGTGACTTCCCCTGTTAATATCTTTTATTCTCGTTTGCTTGCATTTTCCCTTTTATTTATACTAGCAAACATGCCCGTGCGTTGCAACGGGGCGTATGGTTTGTTGCGTAATCACCATGCATTTGAATTCATCTTGGTATTGAACTCCATATTGTGCCAAGACACATATTGCTCTAACTTATGTATGGGTATATACGGGAGTGGAAGCCGTTTTGATGAAACGTTTGGTAAAACAACTTTTCATGGTAGATAAAAGAGGTGATATGTCCACAATGCCCTTCTCTTCTTTTTTTATTTGTTTTTTCTTTTCTTTCTATTTTTCCTTCCTTCCTTTTACTTACATTCATCTCTTCGTAATGTCATCGAGCGCTCATTTGGTGTGTTAAAAATGAAGTGGAGGATCTTGTTGAGCTTACCATCTTATTCAATGGTGAATCAAACCAAAATTATCCTTGCATGCATGGCTCTACATAATTTTATTCGAGAAAGTGCTATGGCCGATGCGGATTTTGATATGTGCGACCGTGATGAAAACTATGTTCCAATGCCAGCGGCATCTTCATCTCAAAGAAGCGAAGCTAATAATTATCTAGGCGACGAAGAAGGGGACATGAATGATTTCCGTGATAATCTTGCTACTGCTTTGTTTGCTATGAGAGATTGACTGTGAGATCTTATTTGTTAGGTGAAACACGTGTTTTTGTATGAATCTTGAGCCAACTTATGTATGAATTTTAAACATATATTTTTGTTCGTGCTTCATATCAGCAGTCCATGTAGTTGTGATTTTTTTTTGAAAGGCAATGTGCTTGTGATCTTTGTAAGGCAATGTCAGCATCGGCAGCAAAGCATGCGCAGTAGCAGCAGTGCAGCAAACAGCAAGCGAAGCAGCAGCAACAGCATGTGTGCAGAAGTAGCAGGAGCAGCATGCGTGTGTGCAGTCTTGGCTATTAGCTCTCCATCCAAACTCCTTCAGCTAATATTATTTATAATAGATACTACTAGTAGATAGTGAATCCAAACAGCCTTCAGCTAATAGGTAGCTAATAGTTAGCTAGCTAATATTAGATATGAGCTATTATCCAGCTAACTACTAGCAGATAGTGAATCCAAACAGGGCCTTAGTGAGCGAGCGGCGGCTGTGCCTGTTCGTATGTCCTGGACGTGTGTGGCTGCTATAAATCGTATTGAAGAAACCTGGCACACGTACGTGGGCTAGGGCAAAGGCCCATCGTACCAGCTGGCCAGGGCCAACCTAAGATTTATGCCGTAATCAAAAGAAAACCAAGATTTATGTCTTCTATTTTGTTCAAAAATATTCATTTGTGCTACAAAATTATATTAATTACCTCTATATAATATTTAAAAGGCAAAATTTATGTCCAGTCTTTTGGTCTAGCCCTCTCCTAACTACTTAAACCACTCTATCGGATTGACGGTACTATGGAAGGAAAGCCGTGTAAAAAATACCAAAAAGGAATCATGACTAAAATAAGACTCGAACTCGAACGTCATGGATAGAATATTAACTCCATATCACCTCAAATCTCCCTTAATTACGATCACGAATACAACACAAGCAATCCAAATTGACCATAAATCAGGCAATAAACCGAATCAAACATAAAAAAATCCAAGGCCACCGGTGCGCGGGTGACGCAAGGCCACCGGGCCACCGAGGCACCTGGGCATGGAGCCACCAGGACCTGGCCGCTGGAGACACCTGCCGCCGATGCCTGGTCGCGAGGGCGCTAGAGAGAAGCCGCCGGGCACGGGGGCACGGGTCCACGGGCGACGCAGGGCCGTCAAGGCACGGAGCTGTGAGGCCGCTGGGCATGGAGGCGCCACCGTGGCGCTTTGGCTTGGAGCCACCTAGAAGCCTGGCCACGGGGGGTGTGAGGCCACGAGAGACGTCGGCCGCCGTCCGTCGGGGCGTGGGTGGCGTAGGGCCACTGATGCGGATCTCGGGGCGAGGAAGCTTCGCCACAAGGAGCAATCCGTGTGAAAGTGCAGTCTGCGAATAAGGAAGAAGGCAGATAAGTAAAAGGAAGGAAGGAAAAATAGAAAGAAAAGAAAAAACAAATAAAAAAAGAAGAGAAGGGCATTGTGGACATATCACCTCTTTTATCTACCATGAAAAGTTGTTTTACCAAACGTTTCATCAAAACGGCTTCCACTCCCGTATATACCCATACATAAGTTAGAGCAATATGTGTCTTGGCACAATATGGAGTTCAATACCAAGATGAATTCAAATGCATGGTGATTACGCAACAAACCATACGCCCCGTTGCAACGCACGGGCATGTTTGCTAGTATAAATAAAAGGGAAAATGCAAGCAAACGAGAATAAAAGATATTAACAGGGGAAGTCACCTCTTTCAAAGGTAAAATGACACCCACTATAAAAGCAGGAAATGACAACAATCGCATCCTGAGTTCATAATAACATATTTACTAACATATGATCAGTGGCGGAGGACAAAATAAAACTAGAGTATGGCAAAATTGATGTTGTTTTTTTTCTCAAATACGCAAAAGATTTGCGCATCATTGTCATTAAGAAGAAAAGTTTAACCGTACAAACGATGCACTCTGACGAGCGCCCTAAGAGGTTTACCAGTTGACCTTCCTAGTAAACATATTCAAATTTGGATATTACATAAATGGTACACAACCGAGCTGCAGTTTGCGCGCTCCTACTCCGTCATCCGAGAAGAGCGCGCCGGGGTACAGCGGCTCTTCTACCAGCCCTATTGTTGGTGGCTGGAAACAACTCGTCCAGAGCTGCAATTTGGCTCGACGTCAAGTTCCCTGCGAAGATGGCGTCGTATGCTCGCTTGGACGCGGATGAAGTTGGTGTCGCCTGTGACAAGTAGCCCATCCTTTTCATGAGGAGTACCTCACCCCGCTTGAAGGTCGGTATGTGTGCCAGCGGTTGAGCGGCAATCCGTCTACCCCTGGTTGTCAAGGGCTTTTTGGTTGCCGCCTTTTGCCTTGGTGGAGTGGTGATTAAGGGTGACCTTTGCTTGAGCTGCACCTCCTCAGTAAACCATGTGAGGCGCCGAGCGGCCTCGTGCGGCGTGGGCGTCGCGTAGCTGCCCAGCTGGCCGTCCTTCGTCAGCGTAGAAGGGTCGGATGTGGTTTGGCCGTCCGGATAGCCGTCCTGTGTCGACATAGAAGTTGGCTTTGCCAGCTCGAACCCAGGTGGCCAGACCTCACCATCCTCCCCTGGCGCCTTAGCACCCACGACAACGGGTTGTCCCATCTGTGGAGGCATGCCCTGCATAGGGGACAACGAAGGCGAGTCCATCGTGCACTGAGTCGGCGAAGGACGGGTGTGGACCAATGAAGCTTGAACCTCCTGAGAGGCGATTGTCGTAGCCTCCAGGCACCCAGGCACTGGTGTGACCGTTTGTCGGCTCGCGGCGAGCGAGGCGGCAAGCTCGTTCAGCATCGGGTCAACTGAGACGACCCAAGCGGGAGGCCCTGCGCCCTCGCACAGCGCATCCGCCAGCGGATTAGGCTCGAGGAAGCAGCGTGCGGTAGTCGAAGTAGTGGCGTCATCGGCGTAGTCGACAGGAGTGCCCATGTTGATGTCCGGCGTCAACTCACCCCGACGCCGCCGGCGTCGTCTCCGACTTTGACGGATGCCGTCGGCGCCCCCCGCGGCACCCTGCATGGTTCCATCCAAGGTCGGAGAACTGCCGAGGGGTGCGTGCTGGGAGGTCGGTGGGTTGTCGGCTGAGCGGCGAGGCAGGCCACCACCCTTCGGCGCCGACTTTGACCGCTTGCAGTCCCTGGCGATGTGTCGGAATCCGTGGCAGCGCAGGCAACACCGTAGTAACTAGCAAGTCGCTACTCGGTGCGAGTAGGAGAGGCAGTTGAAGCATTTGTCGCGGAGTTGTGCGGGTATCATTCGAGCCTGTGCGCGCAGACCTGGGCCGCGGCAAGGCTCAACCGAGGCAGCCGCAGGTCCTGTCTCCTGCCGGGTATACATTCCAAACAAAAACATGTAAATAGATTGTCGATTACAAAAGACACTTCTCATTTTGGCATTGACCTTGGCCTTTCCCTTTCGATCCATCTTTACTTAATTAATTTCTTTCACCAAATCACTATGTTTGCTAAATTAAACAACCAATTATTGATGAAACAAATGGAACATAAAAGCAGCAAGTTACTTGCCTGTTTCGAGCTCGAGTGTCCGAGTGTCCACGCGACGATGATGCGAGTAATCAAGTACCACATCGGCACCATGCTACCCTAGAATCACGCGCGCGACGAGATGTCGTGTGTGTGCGTGGCGTGAACTGTGAAGCAGATGGGCTGGCAGCTGGTTGTTGGTTACTCTCTGGTCTCAGCTCACATTAAAGCCCATTAGGAATGGCCCAAATAACGATTTGCTATATGGTGGTCTTGCCTCTTCCTCTGCGAGGACATGCGGCTAACAACCATATTGATGAAACAAATGGAACATAAAAGCAGCAGGTTACTTGCCTGTTCCGAGCTGGAGTATCTGAGTGTCCACGCGACAGTGACGCGAGTAACCAAGTACCACATCGGCACCACGCTAGCCCAGCATCACGCGTGCGACGAGATGGCGTGTGTGTGCATGGTGTGAACTGTGAAGCAGATGGGCTGGCAGCTGGTTGTTGGTTACTTTCAAGTCCCAGCCCACATTAAAGCCCATTAGAAATGGCCCAAATAACGATTTGCTATATGGTGGTCTTGCCTCTTCCTCTGCGAGGACATGCGGCTGACAGCCATGGCGGATGTCAGGGGGATAGGGTCCGACCTGGTCGGACCCCAGCACCGCGCCGACCAGGCAGCAGCCGCGCTTCTTCGGCAGAGGCTGGCAACGCGCTTTGCAGTGGGCCGTTTTGGATTGTTTCTGAGTAGGTCTTTCTCTGCAGAGCACGCGCCGGTAATTTTCACTTCAACGTGGCATGCAAAACGTGGAATGCAAGAAATCCAAAATTGCTGACATCAGCACATATCCCATGTCTTTTGAAGTAAAAAAAAGTCATAACTCCTAAACCAAGTATCCTAATTAAAATCCGATTTGCACCATCGTGTTCCTTGCAATAAACTCTTCAAAACGAGACCCCACATGGATACATTTTGATAAAAAATTTTGACGAATATTTATCTCATGATGATAAAACAATTTTTTATTGAGTACAACGATGTTCTAGATCCATCATAAAATGTTTCCTCTTCATAAAACAAATGTTCCGTCTTCATAAAACAAATGTTCTAAGTTAAGGGAAACAATACAGATTTAGGATAAAAAAATCTAGATTCGTATAATGATATTATAATATCTATGAAAAATAGAGGAAAAAATGAATGATAAAATCTATGAAATATATAGAAATAGAAAAATAACATAACATAACAAAAATAGGAAAAATAATAAAAGATAGAACAAGATATAAGGGAAACACAAAAATAATAGAAAGGAGAAAATCCACGTAAAAAAGAGGAAAAACAAAGAGAACATCGCGTCGATACTACATGAACATTATAAAATATACCATAAAACATCTCACGGGTATATGTGAGTATTTAAAAATAATCGTCGAACATCACACTTATGCTATGTGAATATCTCAAAATACACCAGAGAACATCACACGTAGACTACCCGAGCATCACATTTATAATCAAGAATACAAGAAATGAGAAAGCAAAAATCACGTAAAGATAATCATGTAAGAAGCTAAAACTAAAACCACGTAAGAAGAGAACATCATAATATACTACTTTCTCCGTTCCAAATTATAAGTCATTCCAAGAAACTTGGAGAGTCAAAGCTTCTTAAGTTTGACCAAAATTATAGAGAGAAATACAAAGATTTATGACATCAAATAGGTTACTATAAAAATATAATTAATGAAGAATTTAATGATACTTAGTTGGTATCAGAAATGTATTATCTTATTATATAAATTTAGTCAGATTTGAGATGCTTTGACTCTCCAAGATTCTTGAAATGACTTATAATTTTTGACGGATGGAGTACATGACATCACAAAATACATCATAGAACATAACATGTATATTACGTGAACATTATAAAATATATCATAGAACATCATATATATATATATATATATATATATATATATATATATATATATATATATATATATATATATATATATATATATAGACACACACACTACACGAACATCATAGAATACCTCATAGCACATCACTTCTGTACTACGTGATCACAACAAGACATGAGAGAAAACAGTAATAATAATAAGGAAAAGTCATGTAATAGAGCAAATAAAAAATGTCACATGGATACTACTTCAGCAACCTAAAATATACTACAGATAGTTTCATGAGTATTATATAAATACACAAAGATAATCATATAACATCTCATTTATATTATATGAACATCTAAAAACACATAAAAAATATTACATGAATACTACGCAAACATCACATGTATCTAAAAAACAAATTAAAATAGCTAATAACAACAAACTAACAAGGAAAAAAAGGGAAATGAAAAGGATAAGGAAAAAGAAATGAACAAAAAAATCCAAAGAAAAGAGAAGGAAAAAAGAAACAGAACAAAGGAAAGAAAAAATAAAAACAAAAGAACATCTCACGTGAGAGTAGGCTGCCAACGCCAGCGTCCAGTGCAACGTGCGTTTCTTCTATGGCTCACAACAACACATCAACAAATAAATAAAACATGAATGAAAAAAACATAACTAGAAAAGAAACAAGAAATAAACAAAGATAAAAAGAAAAAGAAAATAAAAAGAGAAAGAAAAACCACAGGAAAAGAAAATGAAAAAAATATAATAAGAAAGGAAACAAATAGGAACACGGACCTGCCTAGCTGTGAACGGCACCAGAATCGGACATGAGTCGCGTGAAGATGGCTGGACCGCGTGAAAATGGGCCGCCGAATCGCTTGGGCTGAATTAATTGAAATAAAAAACAACGCCAAGGCAGACATCGGAAGGGTGGTCGGCGCGCTGCTAGCGGCCACCTGGTCGGACGGGAAGATTCTCGGCGGATGCCAGTTGGGGACAGGCAGCCGGCGATACACAAGGGTTCTCCGCATGGCAAGGGTTTATGTAAAATCTAGCTTAATACCACGTAATACACACATCATATTTGAAACCATATAATGACATTGCCTTTCAAAAAAAACCCTCAACATCCAAGAAGCCACAGACCACACTACGGAAGTCACAGAAAAATAAGGTGGTGTGGCGACAGAACGAACATCCGCATCCACTTCTCCAGAAGCAGACGCCGCGTCATCATGCTGAATATGACGGAGAAGAATCTTGCTCGTCGGACTTAAAATGGTGAGTCCTTGCCGACAGGTAAATCGGTAGTTTTCTCATATTTGATTTCAAAATTTTAGATTTTCCAACATTTGATTTTTGCATAATCATATGTGATTTTTCAAACACCACATCTTGCATGCTGGAATTTTTCTGGCCTTTTTTCTCTTTTACAGAGATTTTTGAAAATGGTTCTGAGCAAAATTCTCTTTGAAAAATCTTTCTGGGTATTTTCTGGGGAGAACTTTGACCGATCCCTCACCCATGTCATATGGCTGTTGGAGGACCGTGGCCAAAGCTGGTAGCAAGTGGGCCCGACCAAGGGTCAGCCAAACCTCTGGTTTGGCCGAACCAACCCAACGGTCGTTGGGACCCACCTGCCACCAACAGCTACTAGCCGTTGAGCCTCAGCCATGCCCGACCACTTGGCAAATTTTGCCTATAAATAGTGGCCGAGATGGGGTGTTCTTCGCCCATTGAACAATTTCATTCATTCACCCCCTCTCTGCTCTTTGCTGTCGGGATTTCTTTGAAGTTTTGCTCAAGTTCAAGTGCAGGCAACTTCTCTCTTGAATTCTTTGCTGCAAGATTGGCCAAGCATTGGATGAGCAACCCTCGGGTGAGATTTCAATTCGATTACACAAACGTGACCCGTTTCGAGTTGCTCTTGTGTTCCCTTTGCTTTTAGTGTGGCAAGCATCAAGGGCGTGGGCCAGAAGATCGCTGGTACGTTCAGGAGAGTGACGGGTTCAAGCTCGTCCCGCTCTCGAGAAAGCGCGAGCTCTCACCACCACTCCACTGAACTAATCCCAAGCCCGAGCCCGATGGACTATGAAGAGGAGCCAGAAGAACAAGCCGAACCGCAAGCTGAGAACGTGGAGGTGGATGAGAATGATGCCCCCTACCTCGACTTGCAAGACGAACAAGAGAAGCAAGCCTACGGCCTCCTCAAGCATCACTCCTTTGGTCACACCAAAGAATTTGACCCTGACTTGCTGGAGAAAATAGGTATGAACATTGACTTCGATCTTATTTGGCATACTTTGGATGGGATGGTTTTGTGCCCATTGGGGAGGCTGGTTCTCGCCTCCTCACCATTCAGTTTCTTTGCTCTCTTTGGGAGGTGGGTGACGGTATTTCTTTTTGGCTTTTTTAGAAAGGAGTACGACATCACTTGGAAAAATTTGAGCCTCCACCTTGGTTTTCATCAGCACTGCATGGTTCTTCTTGACAACGCATGCTGCGGTTTTAATCGACATAGTTTTTGGGCTGCTATTTCGGGTCAAGTTGTCCATGGCAAGTTTGCACCTCGGAACAATGAGATTCACAATCCAACTTTGAGGTTGATGCACAAGTGGTTTGCCATCACTCTCTTCCCAAGAGAGGATGTTAGGCCCATGCGCAATGACAAGTTGATGACCCTTAATGCCATGGTCAACAAGATCAATGTTTCTCCTGTTAAAGCTATGGTTAGAGAATGGTTTGAGAATTTGAAGATGTCTATACTTATTGAGTGCACCTCTTTGATTACTCGCATCACTATGAAGGTGGGGGCATTAGAAGGGGACACCATTCCTGAAAGGACCGGTTCTATGCCTAGAGGGGGTGAATAGGCTCTTCAAAAATCTGCACAAAAAGGATAAAGCTTTGTCGGAAGTTCCAAGCCCTGGTCGGAACTTCTGAGGTCTGGCGCGTCGGAAGTTCCGAGGCCTGCTCGGAACTTCCGAGTTTCGACGCACAAAAGTGCCTTGAGCCTCCCGCCTCACACTTGTTCATACTGCATATCCTTATTTGTATTTTCGCTTGTGCTACTCGGGTGTGGTGGTTTGTGTTTGCAGGGGGTGTGTGAAAGTGTTCATACATCCATAAGAAAGCCACACACGAAGTTGCATCGATGTAGAAGAGGCGGGAGGCTCAAGGCACTTTTGTGCGTCGAAACTCGGAAGTTCCGAGCAGGCCTCGGAACTTCCGACGCGCCAGACCTCAGAAGTTCCGACCAGGGCTTGGAACTTCCGACAAAGCTTTATCCTTTTTGTGCAGATTTTTGAAGAGCCTATTCACCCCCTCTAGGCATAGAACCGGTCCTTTCAGGAATGGTGTCCCCTTCTAATGCCCCCACCTTCATAGTGATGCGAGTAATCAAAGAGGTGCACTCAATAAGTATAGACATCTTCAAATTCTCAAACCATTCTCTAACCATAGCTTTAACAGGAGAAACATTGATCTTGTTGACCATGGCATTAAGGGTCATCAACTTGTCATTGCGCATGGGCCTAACATCCTCTCTTGGGAAGAGAGTGATGGCAAACCACTTGTGCATCAACCTCAAAGTTGGATTGTGAATCTCATTGTTCCGAGGTGCAAACTTGCCATGGACAACTTGACCCGAAATAGCAGCCCAAAAACTATGTCGATTAAAACCGCAGCATGCGTTGTCAAGAAGAACCATGCAGTGCTGATGAAAACCAAGGTGGAGGCTCAAATTTTTCCAAGTGATGTCGTACTCCTTTCTAAAAAAGCCAAAAAGAAATACCGTCACCCACCTCCCAAAGAGAGCAAAGAAACTGAATGGTGAGGAGGCGAGAACCAGCCTCCCCAATGGGCACAAAACCATCCCATCCAAAGTATGCCAAATAAGATCGAAGTCAATGTTCATACCTATTTTCTCCAGCAAGTCAGGGTCAAATTCTTTGGTGTGACCAAAGGAGTGATGCTTGAGGAGGCCGTAGGCTTGCTTCTCTTGTTCGTCTTGCAAGTCGAGGTAGGGGGCATCATTCTCATCCACCTCCACGTTCTCAGCTTGCGGTTCGGCTTGTTCTTCTGGCTCCTCTTCATAGTCCATCGGGCTCGGGCTTGGGATTAGTTCAGTGGAGTGGTGGTGAGAGCTCGCGCTTTCTCGAGAGCGGGACGAGCTTGAACCCGTCACTCTCCTGAACGTACCAGCGATCTTCTGGCCCACGCCCTTGATGCTTGCCACACTAAAAGCAAAGGGAACACAAGAGCAACTCGAAACGGGTCACGTTTGTGTAATCGAATTGAAATCTCACCCGAGGGTTGCTCATCCAATGCTTGGCCAATCTTGCAGCAAAGAATTCAAGAGAGAAGTTGCCTGCACTTGAACTTGAGCAAAACTTCAAAGAAATCCCGACAGCAAAGAGCAGAGAGGGGGTGAATGAATGAAATTGTTCAATGGGCGAAGAACACCCCATCTCGGCCACTATTTATAGGCAAAATTTGCCAAGTGGTCGGGCATGGCTGAGGCTCAACGGCTAGTAGCTGTTGGTGGCAGGTGGGTCCCAACGACCGTTGGGTTGGTTCGGCCAAACCAGAGGTTTGGCTGACCCTTGGTCGGGCCCACTTGCTACCAGCTTTGGCCACGGTCCTCCAACAGCCATATGACATGGGTGAGGGATCGGTCAAAGTTCTCCCCAGAAAATACCCAGAAAGATTTTTCAAGAGAATTTTGCTCAGAACCATTTTCAAAAATCTCTGTAAAAGAGAAAAAAGGCCAGAAAAATTCCAGCATGCAAGATGTGGTGTTTGAAAAATCACATATGATTATGCAAAAATCAAATGTTGGAAAATCTAAAATTTTGAAATCAAATATGAGAAAACTACCGATTTACCTGTCGGCAAGGACTCACCATTTTAAGTCCGACGAGCAAGATTCTTCTCCGTCATATTCAGCATGATGACGCGGCGTCTGCTTCTGGAGAAGTGGATGCGGATGTTCGTTCTGTCGCCACACCACCTTATTTTTCTGTGACTTCCGTAGTGTGGTCTGTGGCTTCTTGGATGTTGAGGGTTTTTTTTTGAAAGGCAATGTCATTATATGGTTTCAAATATGATGTGTGTATTACGTGGTATTAAGCTAGATTTTACATAAACCCTTGCCATGCGGAGAACCCTTGTGTATCGCCGGCTGCCTGTCCCCAACTGGCATCCGCCGAGAATCTTCCCGTCCGACCAGGTGGCCGCTAGCAGCGCGCCGACCACCCTTCCGATGTCTGCCTTGGCGTTGTTTTTTATTTCAATTAATTCAGCCCAAGCGATTCGGCGGCCCATTTTCACGCGGTCCAGCCATCTTCACGCGACTCATGTCCGATTCTGGTGCCGTTCACAGCTAGGCAGGTCCGTGTTCCTATTTGTTTCCTTTCTTATTATATTTTTTCATTTTCTTTTCCTGTGGTTTTTCTTTCTCTTTTTATTTTCTTTTTCTTTTTTATCTTTGTTTATTTCTTGTTTCTTTTCTAGTTATGTTTTTTTCATTCATGTTTTATTTATTTGTTGATGTGTTGTTGTGAGCCATAGAAGAAACGCACGTTGCACTGGACGCTGGCGTTGGCAGCCTACTCTCACGTGAGATGTTCTTTTGTTTTTATTTTTTCTTTCCTTTGTTCTGTTTCTTTTTTCCTTCTCTTTTCTTTGGATTTTTTTGTTCATTTCTTTTTCCTTATCCTTTTCATTTCCCTTTTTTTCCTTGTTAGTTTGTTGTTATTAGCTATTTTAATTTGTTTTTTAGATACATGTGATGTTTGCGTAGTATTCATGTAATAGAGCAAATAAAAAATGTCACATGGATACTACTTCAGCAACCTAAAATATACTACAGATAGTTTCATGAGTATTATATAAATACACAAAGATAAAAAAGAAAAAGAAAATAAAAAGAGAAAGAAAAACCACAGGAAAAGAAAATGAAAAAAATATAATAAGAAAGGAAACAAATAGGAACACGGACCTGCCTAGCTGTGAACGGCACCAGAATCGGACATGAGTCGCGTGAAGATGGCTGGACCGCGTGAAAATGGGCCGCCGAATCGCTTGGGCTGAATTAATTGAAATAAAAAACAACGCCAAGGCAGACATCGGAAGGGTGGTCGGCGCGCTGCTAGCGGCCACCTGGTCGGACGGGAAGATTCTCGGCGGATGCCAGTTGGGGACAGGCAGCCGGCGATACACAAGGGTTCTCCGCATGGCAAGGGTTTATGTAAAATCTAGCTTAATACCACGTAATACACACATCATATTTGAAACCATATAATGACATTGCCTTTCAAAAAAAAACCCTCAACATCCAAGAAGCCACAGACCACACTACGGAAGTCACAGAAAAATAAGGTGGTGTGGCGACAGAACGAACATCCGCATCCACTTCTCCAGAAGCAGACGCCGCGTCATCATGCTGAATATGACGGAGAAGAATCTTGCTCGTCGGACTTAAAATGGTGAGTCCTTGCCGACAGGTAAATCGGTAGTTTTCTCATATTTGATTTCAAAATTTTAGATTTTCCAACATTTGATTTTTGCATAATCATATGTGATTTTTCAAACACCACATCTTGCATGCTGGAATTTTTCTGGCCTTTTTTCTCTTTTACAGAGATTTTTGAAAATGGTTCTGAGCAAAATTCTCTTTGAAAAATCTTTCTGGGTATTTTCTGGGAGAACTTTGACCGATCCCTCACCCATGTCATATGGCTGTTGGAGGACCGTGGCCAAAGCTGGTAGCAAGTGGGCCCGACCAAGGGTCAGCCAAACCTCTGGTTTGGCCGAACCAACCCAACGGTCGTTGGGACCCACCTGCCACCAACAGCTACTAGCCGTTGAGCCTCAGCCATGCCCGACCACTTGGCAAATTTTGCCTATAAATAGTGGCCGAGATGGGGTGTTCTTCGCCCATTGAACAATTTCATTCATTCACCCCCTCTCTGCTCTTTGCTGTCGGGATTTCTTTGAAGTTTTGCTCAAGTTCAAGTGCAGGCAACTTCTCTCTTGAATTCTTTGCTGCAAGATTGGCCAAGCATTGGATGAGCAACCCTCGGGTGAGATTTCAATTCGATTACACAAACGTGACCCGTTTCGAGTTGCTCTTGTGTTCCCTTTGCTTTTAGTGTGGCAAGCATCAAGGGCGTGGGCCAGAAGATCGCTGGTACGTTCAGGAGAGTGACGGGTTCAAGCTCGTCCCGCTCTCGAGAAAGCGCGAGCTCTCACCACCACTCCACTGAACTAATCCCAAGCCCGAGCCCGATGGACTATGAAGAGGAGCCAGAAGAACAAGCCGAACCGCAAGCTGAGAACGTGGAGGTGGATGAGAATGATGCCCCCTACCTCGACTTGCAAGACGAACAAGAGAAGCAAGCCTACGGCCTCCTCAAGCATCACTCCTTTGGTCACACCAAAGAATTTGACCCTGACTTGCTGGAGAAAATAGGTATGAACATTGACTTCGATCTTATTTGGCATACTTTGGATGGGATGGTTTTGTGCCCATTGGGGAGGCTGGTTCTCGCCTCCTCACCATTCAGTTTCTTTGCTCTCTTTGGGAGGTGGGTGACGGTATTTCTTTTTGGCTTTTTTAGAAAGGAGTACGACATCACTTGGAAAAATTTGAGCCTCCACCTTGGTTTTCATCAGCACTGCATGGTTCTTCTTGACAACGCATGCTGCGGTTTTAATCGACATAGTTTTTGGGCTGCTATTTCGGGTCAAGTTGTCCATGGCAAGTTTGCACCTCGGAACAATGAGATTCACAATCCAACTTTGAGGTTGATGCACAAGTGGTTTGCCATCACTCTCTTCCCAAGAGAGGATGTTAGGCCCATGCGCAATGACAAGTTGATGACCCTTAATGCCATGGTCAACAAGATCAATGTTTCTCCTGTTAAAGCTATGGTTAGAGAATGGTTTGAGAATTTGAAGATGTCTATACTTATTGAGTGCACCTCTTTGATTACTCGCATCACTATGAAGGTGGGGGCATTAGAAGGGGACACCATTCCTGAAAGGACCGGTTCTATGCCTAGAGGGGGTGAATAGGCTCTTCAAAAATCTGCACAAAAAGGATAAAGCTTTGTCGGAAGTTCCAAGCCCTGGTCGGAACTTCTGAGGTCTGGCGCGTCGGAAGTTCCGAGGCCTGCTCGGAACTTCCGAGTTTCGACGCACAAAAGTGCCTTGAGCCTCCCGCCTCTTCTACATCGATGCAACTTCGTGTGTGGCTTTCTTATGGATGTATGAACACTTTCACACACCCCCTGCAAACACAAACCACCACACCCGAGTAGCACAAGCGAAAATACAAATAAGGATATGCAGTATGAACAAGTGTGAGGCGGGAGGCTCAAGGCACTTTTGTGCGTCGAAACTCGGAAGTTCCGAGCAGGCCTCGGAACTTCCGACGCGCCAGACCTCAGAAGTTCCGACCAGGGCTTGGAACTTCCGACAAAGCTTTATCCTTTTTGTGCAGATTTTTGAAGAGCCTATTCACCCCCTCTAGGCATAGAACCGGTCCTTTCAGGAATGGTGTCCCCTTCTAATGCCCCCACCTTCATAGTGATGCGAGTAATCAAAGAGGTGCACTCAATAAGTATAGACATCTTCAAATTCTCAAACCATTCTCTAACCATAGCTTTAACAGGAGAAACATTGATCTTGTTGACCATGGCATTAAGGGTCATCAACTTGTCATTGCGCATGGGCCTAACATCCTCTCTTGGGAAGAGAGTGATGGCAAACCACTTGTGCATCAACCTCAAAGTTGGATTGTGAATCTCATTGTTCCGAGGTGCAAACTTGCCATGGACAACTTGACCCGAAATAGCAGCCCAAAAACTATGTCGATTAAAACCGCAGCATGCGTTGTCAAGAAGAACCATGCAGTGCTGATGAAAACCAAGGTGGAGGCTCAAATTTTTCCAAGTGATGTCGTACTCCTTTCTAAAAAAGCCAAAAAGAAATACCGTCACCCACCTCCCAAAGAGAGCAAAGAAACTGAATGGTGAGGAGGCGAGAACCAGCCTCCCCAATGGGCACAAAACCATCCCATCCAAAGTATGCCAAATAAGATCGAAGTCAATGTTCATACCTATTTTCTCCAGCAAGTCAGGGTCAAATTCTTTGGTGTGACCAAAGGAGTGATGCTTGAGGAGGCCGTAGGCTTGCTTCTCTTGTTCGTCTTGCAAGTCGAGGTAGGGGGCATCATTCTCATCCACCTCCACGTTCTCAGCTTGCGGTTCGGCTTGTTCTTCTGGCTCCTCTTCATAGTCCATCGGGCTCGGGCTTGGGATTAGTTCAGTGGAGTGGTGGTGAGAGCTCGCGCTTTCTCGAGAGCGGGACGAGCTTGAACCCGTCACTCTCCTGAACGTACCAGCGATCTTCTGGCCCACGCCCTTGATGCTTGCCACACTAAAAGCAAAGGGAACACAAGAGCAACTCGAAACGGGTCACGTTTGTGTAATCGAATTGAAATCTCACCCGAGGGTTGCTCATCCAATGCTTGGCCAATCTTGCAGCAAAGAATTCAAGAGAGAAGTTGCCTGCACTTGAACTTGAGCAAAACTTCAAAGAAATCCCGACAGCAAAGAGCAGAGAGGGGGTGAATGAATGAAATTGTTCAATGGGCGAAGAACACCCCATCTCGGCCACTATTTATAGGCAAAATTTGCCAAGTGGTCGGGCATGGCTGAGGCTCAACGGCTAGTAGCTGTTGGTGGCAGGTGGGTCCCAACGACCGTTGGGTTGGTTCGGCCAAACCAGAGGTTTGGCTGACCCTTGGTCGGGCCCACTTGCTACCAGCTTTGGCCACGGTCCTCCAACAGCCATATGACATGGGTGAGGGATCGGTCAAAGTTCTCCCCAGAAAATACCCAGAAAGATTTTTCAAAGAGAATTTTGCTCAGAACCATTTTCAAAAATCTCTGTAAAAGAGAAAAAAGGCCAGAAAAATTCCAGCATGCAAGATGTGGTGTTTGAAAAATCACATATGATTATGCAAAAATCAAATGTTGGAAAATCTAAAATTTTGAAATCAAATATGAGAAAACTACCGATTTACCTGTCGGCAAGGACTCACCATTTTAAGTCCGACGAGCAAGATTCTTCTCCGTCATATTCAGCATGATGACGCGGCGTCTGCTTCTGGAGAAGTGGATGCGGATGTTCGTTCTGTCGCCACACCACCTTATTTTTCTGTGACTTCCGTAGTGTGGTCTGTGGCTTCTTGGATGTTGAGGGTTTTTTTTTGAAAGGCAATGTCATTATATGGTTTCAAATATGATGTGTGTATTACGTGGTATTAAGCTAGATTTTACATAAACCCTTGCCATGCGGAGAACCCTTGTGTATCGCCGGCTGCCTGTCCCCAACTGGCATCCGCCGAGAATCTTCCCGTCCGACCAGGTGGCCGCTAGCAGCGCGCCGACCACCCTTCCGATGTCTGCCTTGGCGTTGTTTTTTATTTCAATTAATTCAGCCCAAGCGATTCGGCGGCCCATTTTCACGCGGTCCAGCCATCTTCACGCGACTCATGTCCGATTCTGGTGCCGTTCACAGCTAGGCAGGTCCGTGTTCCTATTTGTTTCCTTTCTTATTATATTTTTTTCATTTTCTTTTCCTGTGGTTTTTCTTTCTCTTTTTATTTTCTTTTTCTTTTTTATCTTTGTTTATTTCTTGTTTCTTTTCTAGTTATGTTTTTTTCATTCATGTTTTATTTATTTGTTGATGTGTTGTTGTGAGCCATAGAAGAAACGCACGTTGCACTGGACGCTGGCGTTGGCAGCCTACTCTCACGTGAGATGTTCTTTTGTTTTTATTTTTTCTTTCCTTTGTTCTGTTTCTTTTTTCCTTCTCTTTTCTTTGGATTTTTTTGTTCATTTCTTTTTCCTTATCCTTTTCATTTCCCTTTTTTTCCTTGTTAGTTTGTTGTTATTAGCTATTTTAATTTGTTTTTTAGATACATGTGACATTTTTATT
>JAHUYU010002123.1:0-19975 GCA_030439765.1 Tripidium arundinaceum | reverse complement strand
CTCATGAATAAAAATGAATCTCTAAGAATGAATGGATCGAACTAATCTACCTCAAAGATCGTGTACTAGCTAGCGCGCTCAGCGACGCTCTAAGGCTTTCACTCTATCGCTCATCTTAGTAAGGTCGCGCCTAAGGCCGTTGGAGCGAGAAACTAAAGCGAGCTCTAAACGAGAGAGGAGGGAATGATTGGAATGGTGATGATGGCTGATGTCAGGGGCTGTTTATATAGGGTGGAAAATGGCATCTAGAAGCATCTACGGAGCATATCTCGCGATCAACTTGCGGGATAATTCATTCGCGCGATTTTCTGGATAAGGGATTCTAGAAAGATCGGGATGGCAAAAGGCGGCGGCGAAAGGAGGCAGGGGTAGGGCGCCCACCCTCATGCCTAGGGCACCCGCCCTGGCCTGGGCTCCTTTGCCGGCCCGCTTTCTCGTGTTGGCTTCTAGAAGGTTTCTTTCCCCGAAAAATAGATGAAGGGCCCAAATCGCAGAATAAAAGCGATCGGGCTTCAAAAATCAATTGGAAGGTAGAAATTAATTACGTCTATTTCTTCTAATTCTTTATTGGGCTCTAAAAATAATTTAAGACGTTGACCATTTACCTTGAATAACGTACCTTCATCATTTTGAAGTGTGATAGCTCCGTGGGATGATGAATTGATTACCTTGTATGGCCCTTCCCACTTGCTTCGTAGTTTTCCATACCCGAAAAGCTTCACCCTGGAATTAAAAAGTAATACCTTATCTCCAGGTGCGAATTCCTTCTTCTTGATTCTTTTGTCATGCCATCTTTTGACTCTTTCTTTGTAGATCTTTGAATTGTGATATGCCTTCTCTCGCCATTCATCTAACTCTGATAATTGCATCTTTCTATAATCTCCAGCAACATCTAGGTCCATATTCCATCTTCTTATGGCCCAGTGTGCTTTGAACTCTAGTTCAACAGGCAGGTGGCAAGTCTTCCCATACTCCAGTTGATATGGAGACATCCCAATTGGGGTCTTGTATGCAGTTCGATACGCCCAAAGTGCATCAGGTAACTTGTCCTTCCATGCTGTTCCCATCTCATTTATTTCTAGACCACTCACTCTTTTGCTAGCCAAGGATGCTCCTTTTGAATTTGATGATGCCTGTTTAAGGGCTTTTGAATTGCTAAAGAAAGCGCTCATCTCTGCACCAATCATTCAACCCCCTGATTGGTCTTTACCTTTTGAAATTATGTGTGATGCTAGTGATTATGCTATGGGGGCAGTTTTGGGACAAACTAAAGATAAGAAGCATCATGCAATAGCTTATGCTAGTAAAACCTTGACAGGAGCTCAACTTAATTATGCAACCACCGAAAAAGAGCTCTTGGCTATTGTCTTTGCTATTGATAAATTTAGATCTTATTTAGTAGGAGCTAAAGTAATTGTTTATTCTGATCATGCTGCACTAAAATATTTGCTCACTAAAAAAGATGCTAAACCTCGCTTGATAAGATGGATTTTGCTGCTCCAAGAATTTGACTTAGAAATTAAAGATAAAAAGGGAGTAGAAAATTCTGTTGCCGATCACTTGTCCAGAATGTATTTTAAGAATCTGCAGGAACTACCCATCAATGATTCACTTCGGGACAACATGCTCTACGGAATCAACAGGTCTGACCCCTGGTATGCAGATATTGTCAATTTTATGGTTTCAGGGTATGTGCCACCGGGAGCAAATAAAAAGAAGTTTATTCAAGAAAGTCGATCACACATATGGGATGAGCCATACCTCTTTCGAGTATGCTATGATGGTTTACTCAGGAGATGTGTGCCAATTGAGGAAGGATTGAAGATCATTGAAAGATGCCACTCATCACCATACGGAGGACATTATGGAGCGTTCCGCACACATGCAAAGATTTGGCAATGTGGATTCTATTGGCCTGCGATGTATGAAGACACAAAAGAATTTATCCGAAGATGCGGGCCATGTCAAAGACACGGTAATATCAACACAAGGGATGCTATGCCACTCACCAACAATCTTTAGATAGAGCTCTTTGATGTTTGGGGAATTTACTATATGGGACCATTTCCCCCATCAAAGAAGTGTGAGTTCATCTTGGTGGCAGTTGACTATGTCTCCAAATGGGTAGAAGCACTACCATGCAAACATGCCGACAACACAAGCTCAAAGAGGATGTTCGAAGAAATAATATTTCCAAGATTCGGAGTCCCCCGAGTAGTGATAAGTGATGGAGGATCACATTTCATCGACAAACGGTTCGAGCAATATCTAGCAAAGCATGGGATCCGCCATAACGTCGCTACACCCTATCATCCTCAGACAAGTGGCCAGGCAGAGACTTCAAATAAATAAATCAAGAATATTCTTCAGAAAACAGTGAATGAGATGGGAACAGCATGGAAGGACAAGTTACCTGATGCACTTTGGGCGTATCGAACTGCATACAAGACCCCAATTGGGATGTCTCCATATCAACTGGAGTATGGGAAGACTTGCCACCTGCCTGTTGAACTAGAGTTCAAAGCACACTGGGCCATAAGAAGATGGAATATGGACCTAGATGTTGCTGGAGATTATAGAAAGATGCAATTATCAGAGTTAGATGAATGGCGAGAGAAGGCATATCACAATTCAAAGATCTACAAAGAAAGAGTCAAAAGATGGCATGACAAAAGAATCAAGAAGAAGGAATTCGCACCTGGAGATAAGGTATTACTTTTTAATTCCAGGGTGAAGCTTTTCGGGTATGGAAAACTACGAAGCAAGTGGGAAGGGCCATACAAGGTAATCAATTCATCATCCCACGGAGCTATCACACTTCAAAATGATGAAGGTACGTTATTCAAGGTAAATGGTCAACGTCTTAAATTATTTTTAGAGCCCAATAAAGAATTAGAAGAAATAGACGTAATTAATTTCTACCTTCCAATTGATTTTTGAAGCCCGATCGCTTTTATTCTGCGATTTGGGCCCTTCATCTATTTTTCGGGGAAAGAAACCTTCTAGAAGCCAACACGAGAAAGCGGGCCGGCAAAGGAGCCCAGGCCAGGGCGGGTGCCCTAGGCATGAGGGTGGGCGCCCTACCCCTGCCTCCTTTCGCCGCCGCCTTTTGCCATCCCGATCTTTCTAGAATCCCTTATCCAGAAAATCGCGCGAATGAATTATCCCGCAAGTTGATCGCGAGATATGCTCCGTAGATGCTTCTAGATGCCATTTTCCACCCTATATAAACAGCCCCTGACATCAGCCATCATCACCATTCCAATCATTCCCTCCTCTCTCGTTTAGAGCTCGCTTTAGTTTCTCGCTCCAACGGCCTTAGGCGCGACCTTACTAAGATGAGCGATAGAGTGAAAGCCTTAGAGCGTCGCTGAGCGCGCTAGCTAGTACACGATCTTTGAGGTAGATTAGTTCGATCCATTCATTCTTAGAGATTCGATTCATTCATTAGCTCGATCCATTCGATTGTAATAGCTGCCTCATGAATAAAAATGAATAAAGATTATTTCTATTATTGTGCCTTGCTTGTCTCCACTTTGTTTTTGTATAAGAGAACAAGAAACAAGTATGGGGGAGGCCCTCGACAACGAGACGAACAAGAATCCACTACAACAAACAGGTTTGCACTCTGCACGCTATATTTCCATACATATTCCTTAATATTAATCTGTGCAGTAAATTCTCTTTAAACATGATGAATTAAAAAAAAATATTTGATCATAAGACAGACTCACTTTATAACACTTTTCTAGAAACCTGCTAGTATTGAGAAAAATTATTTAAAAACCCCATGTTACTCAAGTCATTATGGAATATGATATGGTAGAATATGAGTACCTTATTCTTGATATTTTTGTCGCTTGGAGAATTTCTTTTAAAAACTTTAAAAACATAGCTACCATCCTCAAAGTTTTATACATGCCTAAACATTTATTATGATTAAAAGCTATCTGCTTTGTATTGAGTTTGTTCAAACCGAGCTAGACCCTTGTTGAGAGATTTATCATCCTCTAAAGATCAAGACCTTTTTATCAAAAGATATAAAAGATTCACTCTTCCGAAGTATTATTGCATTAGAGGCATGGGCTATGCAAAAGTATAAATTCGAGGAAATAAAAAGGGGCAAGTGCCCGACAACCTCATTGAAAAAAATGGACAAGTGTCTGACAGTAGAATTAGGGGTACTTCGGCACCCACCTGAAAATATATATATATGACGATAAAAGTATGATGAAAAGAAAATGATAGCCCATGGTCCCTCTAATAAGCAATATGCCAGTAAGAGATGACAAAGTTTTAAAATTTTCAAAGTCTTGATCTAAGAGTATGGCATTCCTCTCCTCGGATCCCGTTTTGACCAGGCAATACATACAAGGTAAGTATGCTCAAAAAGAATATTTGCAAATCAAAATATGCCTCAGTAAGATTTACAAAAGATAATATGAGTGATCTGAGAGCACCTATGAGGACAAAGGTATGCTAAGTTCTCTTTTCAAAAATATGCAAAAACTCCAAGTGACAGGATTGAAAGAAGCAAGGATCTCTACTTCAGCTGTACCATTCCCCAATTGCTCGCAGTACATGGTGAACATTTCTGCAGGTATAAAAAAGTTAATTTGATGATATTTAACCCCTAATGTTTTCCTGAACCATCCTTTTCTCGAAGACGAGTAAAAGCCTAAGTATGGGGGAGCTTGTTGACACTCCTTAAGTATCAATTTTAAGTGTCAACTAAGCACAAGAAAGGATATAAATGTAACACAACACCTAGACATAGGGTTTTAACTGACAAAATTCCACGAGTTTTGGTTTTTGTCTATTTCTGCAGGGGGTTATCAAGAATTAAGGAAGGAAGGTCCACATGTCATGATTACATAGAGATATTAAGGCCTGCGGTAATTTTCCGTAACAAGGTGGACCTAAAGAGCAACTGGGCCGAAGCAGAGGCGAGACGGACCCTAGCCCAGGGCGCCCGCCCTAGGGGCCAGGGCGCCCGCCCCCCTACTGCAGCCAATCAGGCTCAAGTTCGCGGATTATGCCCCACCGACTCTAAGGATCAAGGAAAACCGTGCGATCAAGGTCGGTTTGATCCGACGGCTGACGTTCATTTGGGAGGCCAATATAAGCAAGGCCCCTGGCCCCCTAGCAAAAGCCAATCCATTATTCATTTACATATTTTCCAGAGAGGATTCGCCTGAGAGAGGTCCCTTGAATGGATCCATCTCATAGGGCTTAGCATTCAAGAGAAACTATTATTAGTTTCTATGTGAGATTAGAATTTATTCTTCTAGATTGAGAGAGATAGAGTGGAGGTGCGGATTGGAGGAAGCCTGGCGTGTCGGTGTCTTCTCCAGATTGTACCTGCGGGATCAAGTCTCCCAACCCGGGGCTTGCTCCTAGAATTCTTCGGTATTTCGACTTCTAATTCTAGTAAGTTCTTTGTTCTTATTGTTCTTTGGTTTGTGAGTTTACTTTATCTCTTCGCGTAGAGTTTAGAGTAATCATCGCTAGCGTAAACGTGGTGTTTGGGCTAGGATACTCATAGATATCCCATGTCTAGCCAGATCCGTGGTTGTAGTGCAGAACGTGACAATTCCGTCCCTATCTTTGCAGTCCATAATCCCGTTAGTAGAATCGGTAGGGTTCATAGGCTCGGGTTAAGCATCCTCTGTGGTGTCTCTTATCCCGTGATCCTCCCCAATAGAGCAGTAGATCATCCTTGCATAGGTTGGAACGAGAGTGCAGTCGTAGTCTTCTCTATACATCGCTCACATCAAATCACCTTGTTTGTAGCCTAAAGGATAGTAGCAATAGATTTGGTTAGTCAGATGCACGCTTTCTCCTAGTGGTAAAATTATAAATACGATAAATCTGGATAACCTCCCGGGTGAAGTGCTCACCGATATCCGTGCGCTTGCGGATCATTCTCTGGAAAATATGTAAATGAATAATGGATTGGCTTTTGCTAGGGGGCCAGGGGCCTTGCTTATATTGGCCTCCCAAATGAACGTCAGCCGTCGGATCAAACCGACCTTGATCGCACGGTTTTCCTTGATCCTTAGAGTCGGTGGGGCATAATCCGCGAACTTGAGCCTGATTGGCTGCAGTAGGGGGGCGGGCGCCCTGGCCCCTAGGGCGGGCGCCCTGGGCTAGGGTCCGTCTCGCCTCTGCTTCGGCCCAGTTGCTCTTTAGGTCCACCTTGTTACGGAAAATTACCGCAGGCCTTAATATCTCTATGTAATCATGACATGTGGACCTTCCTTCCTTAATTCTTGATAACCCCCTGCAGAAATAGACAAAAACCAAAACTCGTGGAATTTTGTCAGTTAAAACCCTATGTCTAGGTGTTGTGTTACATTTATATCCTTTCTTGTGCTTAGTTGACACTTAAAATTGATACTTAAGGAGTGTCAACAAGCTCCCCCATACTTAGGCTTTTACTCGTCTTCGAGAAAAGGATGGTTCAGGAAAACATTAGGGGTTAAATATCATCAAATTAACTTTTTTATACCTGCAGAAATGTTCACCATGTACTGCGAGCAATTGGGGAATGGTACAGCTGAAGTAGAGATCCTTGCTTCTTTCAATCCTGTCACTTGGAGTTTTTGCATATTTTTGAAAAGAGAACTTAGCATACCTTTGTCCTCATAGGTGCTCTCAGATCACTCATATTATCTTTTGTAAATCTTACTGAGGCATATTTTGATTTGCAAATATTCTTTTTGAGCATACTTACCTTGTATGTATTGCCTGGTCAAAACGGGATCCGAGGAGAGGAATGCCATACTCTTAGATCAAGACTTTGAAAATTTTAAAACTTTGTCATCTCTTACTGGCATATTGCTTATTAGAGGGACCATGGGCTATCATTTTCTTTTCATCATACTTTTATCGTCATATATATATATTTTCAGGTGGGTGCCGAAGTACCCCTAATTCTACTGTCAGACACTTGTCCATTTTTTTCAATGAGGTTGTCGGGCACTTGCCCCTTTTTATTTCCTCGAATTTATACTTTTGCATAGCCCATGCCTCTAATGCAATAATACTTCGGAAGAGTGAATCTTTTATATCTTTTGATAAAAAGGTCTTGATCTTTAGAGGATGATAAATCTCTCAACAAGGGTCTAGCTCGGTTTGAACAAACTCAATACAAAGCAGATAGCTTTTAATCATAATAAATGTTTAGGCATGTATAAAACTTTGAGGATGGTAGCTATGTTTTTAAAGTTTTTAAAAGAAATTCTCCAAGCGACAAAAATATCAAGAATAAGGTACTCATATTCTACCATATCATATTCCATAATGACTTGAGTAACATGGGGTTTTTAAATAATTTTTCTCAATACTAGCAGGTTTCTAGAAAAGTGTTATAAAGTGAGTCTGTCTTATGATCAAATATTTTTTTTAATTCATCATGTTTAAAGAGAATTTACTGCACAGATTAATATTAAGGAATATGTATGGAAATATAGCGTGCAGAGTGCAAACCTGTTTGTTGTAGTGGATTCTTGTTCGTCTCGTTGTCGAGGGCCTCCCCCATACTTGTTTCTTGTTCTCTTATACAAAAACAAAGTGGAGACAAGCAAGGCACAATAATAGAAATAATCTTTATTCATTTTTATTCATGAGGCAGCTATTACAATCGAATGGATCGAGCTAATGAATGAATCGAATCTCTAAGAATGAATGGATCGAACTAATCTACCTCAAAGATCGTGTACTAGCTAGCGCGCTCAGCGACGCTCTAAGGCTTTCACTCTATCGCTCATCTTAGTAAGGTCGCGCCTAAGGCCGTTGGAGCGAGAAACTAAAGCGAGCTCTAAACGAGAGAGGAGGGAATGATTGGAATGGTGATGATGGCTGATGTCAGGGGCTGTTTATATAGGGTGGAAAATGGCATCTAGAAGCATCTACGGAGCATATCTCGCGATCAACTTGCGGGATAATTCATTCGCGCGATTTTCTGGATAAGGGATTCTAGAAAGATCGGGATGGCAAAAGGCGGCGGCGAAAGGAGGCAGGGGTAGGGCGCCCACCCTCATGCCTAGGGCACCCGCCCTGGCCTGGGCTCCTTTGCCGGCCCGCTTTCTCGTGTTGGCTTCTAGAAGGTTTCTTTCCCCGAAAAATAGATGAAGGGCCCAAATCGCAGAATAAAAGCGATCGGGCTTCAAAAATCAATTGGAAGGTAGAAATTAATTACGTCTATTTCTTCTAATTCTTTATTGGGCTCTAAAAATAATTTAAGACGTTGACCATTTACCTTGAATAACGTACCTTCATCATTTTGAAGTGTGATAGCTCCGTGGGATGATGAATTGATTACCTTGTATGGCCCTTCCCACTTGCTTCGTAGTTTTCCATACCCGAAAAGCTTCACCCTGGAATTAAAAAGTAATACCTTATCTCCAGGTGCGAATTCCTTCTTCTTGATTCTTTTGTCATGCCATCTTTTGACTCTTTCTTTGTAGATCTTTGAATTGTGATATGCCTTCTCTCGCCATTCATCTAACTCTGATAATTGCATCTTTCTATAATCTCCAGCAACATCTAGGTCCATATTCCATCTTCTTATGGCCCAGTGTGCTTTGAACTCTAGTTCAACAGGCAGGTGGCAAGTCTTCCCATACTCCAGTTGATATGGAGACATCCCAATTGGGGTCTTGTATGCAGTTCGATACGCCCAAAGTGCATCAGGTAACTTGTCCTTCCATGCTGTTCCCATCTCATTCACTGTTTTCTGAAGAATATTCTTGATTTATTTATTTGAAGTCTCTGCCTGGCCACTTGTCTGAGGATGATAGGGTGTAGCGACGTTATGGCGGATCCCATGCTTTGCTAGATATTGCTCGAACCGTTTGTCGATGAAATGTGATCCTCCATCACTTATCACTACTCGGGGGACTCCGAATCTTGGAAATATTATTTCTTCGAACATCCTCTTTGAGCTTGTGTTGTCGGCATGTTTGCATGGTAGTGCTTCTACCCATTTGGAGACATAGTCAACTGCCACCAAGATGAACTCACACTTCTTTGATGGGGGAAATGGTCCCATATAGTAAATTCCCCAAACATCAAAGAGCTCTATCTAAAGATTGTTGGTGAGTGGCATAGCATCCCTTGTGTTGATATTACCGTGTCTTTGACATGGCCCGCATCTTCGGATAAATTCTTTTGTGTCTTCATACATCGCAGGCCAATAGAATCCACATTGCCAAATCTTTGCATGTGTGCGGAACGCTCCATAATGTCCTCCGTATGGTGATGAGTGGCATCTTTCAATGATCTTCAATCCTTCCTCAATTGGCACACATCTCCTGAGTAAACCATCATAGCATACTCGAAAGAGGTATGGCTCATCCCATATGTGTGATCGACTTTCTTGAATAAACTTCTTTTTATTTGCTCCCGGTGGCACATACCCTGAAACCATAAAATTGACAATATCTGCATACCAGGGGTCAGACCTGTTGATTCCGTAGAGCATGTTGTCCCGAAGTGAATCATTGATGGGTAGTTCCTGCAGATTCTTAAAATACATTCTGGACAAGTGATCGGCAACAGAATTTTCTACTCCCTTTTTATCTTTAATTTCTAAGTCAAATTCTTGGAGCAGCAAAATCCATCTTATCAAGCGAGGTTTAGCATCTTTTTTAGTGAGCAAATATTTTAGTGCAGCATGATCAGAATAAACAATTACTTTAGCTCCTACTAAATAAGATAAAAAGGGAGTAGAAAATTCTGTTGCCGATCACTTGTCCAGAATGTATTTTAAGAATCTGCAGGAACTACCCATCAATGATTCACTTCGGGACAACATGCTCTACGGAATCAACAGGTCTGACCCCTGGTATGCAGATATTGTCAATTTTATGGTTTCAGGGTATGTGCCACCGGGAGCAAATAAAAAGAAGTTTATTCAAGAAAGTCGATCACACATATGGGATGAGCCATACCTCTTTCGAGTATGCTATGATGGTTTACTCAGGAGATGTGTGCCAATTGAGGAAGGATTGAAGATCATTGAAAGATGCCACTCATCACCATACGGAGGACATTATGGAGCGTTCCGCACACATGCAAAGATTTGGCAATGTGGATTCTATTGGCCTGCGATGTATGAAGACACAAAAGAATTTATCCGAAGATGCGGGCCATGTCAAAGACACGGTAATATCAACACAAGGGATGCTATGCCACTCACCAACAATCTTTAGATAGAGCTCTTTGATGTTTGGGGAATTTACTATATGGGACCATTTCCCCCATCAAAGAAGTGTGAGTTCATCTTGGTGGCAGTTGACTATGTCTCCAAATGGGTAGAAGCACTACCATGCAAACATGCCGACAACACAAGCTCAAAGAGGATGTTCGAAGAAATAATATTTCCAAGATTCGGAGTCCCCCGAGTAGTGATAAGTGATGGAGGATCACATTTCATCGACAAACGGTTCGAGCAATATCTAGCAAAGCATGGGATCCGCCATAACGTCGCTACACCCTATCATCCTCAGACAAGTGGCCAGGCAGAGACTTCAAATAAATAAATCAAGAATATTCTTCAGAAAACAGTGAATGAGATGGGAACAGCATGGAAGGACAAGTTACCTGATGCACTTTGGGCGTATCGAACTGCATACAAGACCCCAATTGGGATGTCTCCATATCAACTGGAGTATGGGAAGACTTGCCACCTGCCTGTTGAACTAGAGTTCAAAGCACACTGGGCCATAAGAAGATGGAATATGGACCTAGATGTTGCTGGAGATTATAGAAAGATGCAATTATCAGAGTTAGATGAATGGCGAGAGAAGGCATATCACAATTCAAAGATCTACAAAGAAAGAGTCAAAAGATGGCATGACAAAAGAATCAAGAAGAAGGAATTCGCACCTGGAGATAAGGTATTACTTTTTAATTCCAGGGTGAAGCTTTTCGGGTATGGAAAACTACGAAGCAAGTGGGAAGGGCCATACAAGGTAATCAATTCATCATCCCACGGAGCTATCACACTTCAAAATGATGAAGGTACGTTATTCAAGGTAAATGGTCAACGTCTTAAATTATTTTTAGAGCCCAATAAAGAATTAGAAGAAATAGACGTAATTAATTTCTACCTTCCAATTGATTTTTGAAGCCCGATCGCTTTTATTCTGCGATTTGGGCCCTTCATCTATTTTTCGGGGAAAGAAACCTTCTAGAAGCCAACACGAGAAAGCGGGCCGGCAAAGGAGCCCAGGCCAGGGCGGGTGCCCTAGGCATGAGGGTGGGCGCCCTACCCCTGCCTCCTTTCGCCGCCGCCTTTTGCCATCCCGATCTTTCTAGAATCCCTTATCCAGAAAATCGCGCGAATGAATTATCCCGCAAGTTGATCGCGAGATATGCTCCGTAGATGCTTCTAGATGTCATTTTCCACCCTATATAAACAGCCCCTGACATCAGCCATCATCACCATTCCAATCATTCCCTCCTCTCTCGTTTAGAGCTCGCTTTAGTTTCTCGCTCCAACGGCCTTAGGCGCGACCTTACTAAGATGAGCGATAGAGTGAAAGCCTTAGAGCGTCGCTGAGCGCGCTAGCTAGTACACGATCTTTGAGGTAGATTAGTTCGATCCATTCATTCTTAGAGATTCGATTCATTCATTAGCTCGATCCATTCGATTGTAATAGCTGCCTCATGAATAAAAATGAATAAAGATTATTTCTATTATTGTGCCTTGCTTGTCTCCACTTTGTTTTTGTATAAGAGAACAAGAAACAAGTATGGGGGAGGCCCTCGACAACGAGACGAACAAGAATCCACTACAACAAACAGGTTTGCACTCTGCACGCTATATTTCCATACATATTCCTTAATATTAATCTGTGCAGTAAATTCTCTTTAAACATGATGAATTAAAAAAAATATTTGATCATAAGACAGACTCACTTTATAACACTTTTCTAGAAACCTGCTAGTATTGAGAAAAATTATTTAAAAACCCCATGTTACTCAAGTCATTATGGAATATGATATGGTAGAATATGAGTACCTTATTCTTGATATTTTTGTCGCTTGGAGAATTTCTTTTAAAAACTTTAAAAACATAGCTACCATCCTCAAAGTTTTATACATGCCTAAACATTTATTATGATTAAAAGCTATCTGCTTTGTATTGAGTTTGTTCAAACCGAGCTAGACCCTTGTTGAGAGATTTATCATCCTCTAAAGATCAAGACCTTTTTATCAAAAGATATAAAAGATTCACTCTTCCGAAGTATTATTGCATTAGAGGCATGGGCTATGCAAAAGTATAAATTCGAGGAAATAAAAAAGGGGCAAGTGCCCGACAACCTCATTGAAAAAAATGGACAAGTGTCTGACAGTAGAATTAGGGGTACTTCGGCACCCACCTGAAAATATATATATATGACGATAAAAGTATGATGAAAAGAAAATGATAGCCCATGGTCCCTCTAATAAGCAATATGCCAGTAAGAGATGACAAAGTTTTAAAATTTTCAAAGTCTTGATCTAAGAGTATGGCATTCCTCTCCACTCTATCTCTCTCAATCTAGAAGAATAAATTCTAATCTCACATAGAAACTAATAATAGTTTCTCTTGAATGCTAAGCCCTATGAGATGGATCCATTCAAGGGACCTCTCTCAGGCGAATCCTCTCTGGAAAATATGTAAATGAATAATGGATTGGCTTTTGCTAGGGGGCCAGGGGCCTTGCTTATATTGGCCTCCCAAATGAACGTCAGCCGTCGATCAAACCGACCTTGATCGCACGGTTTTCCTTGATCCTTAGAGTCGGTGGGGCATAATCCGCGAACTTGAGCCTGATTGGCTGCAGTAGGGGGGCGGGCGCCCTGGCCCCTAGGGCGGGCGCCCTGGGCTAGGGTCCGTCTCGCCTCTGCTTCGGCCCAGTTGCTCTTAGGTCCACCTTGTTACGGAAAATTACCGCAGGCCTTAATATCTCTATGTAATCATGACATGTGGACCTTCCTTCCTTAATTCTTGATAACCCCCTGCAGAAATAGACAAAAACCAAAACTCGTGGAATTTTGTCAGTTAAAACCCTATGTCTAGGTGTTGTGTTACATTTATATCCTTTCTTGTGCTTAGTTGACACTTAAAATTGATACTTAAGGAGTGTCAACAAGCTCCCCCATACTTAGGCTTTTACTCGTCTTCGAGAAAAGGATGGTTCAGGAAAACATTAGGGGTTAAATATCATCAAATTAACTTTTTTATACCTGCAGAAATGTTCACCATGTACTGCGAGCAATTGGGGAATGGTACAGCTGAAGTAGAGATCCTTGCTTCTTTCAATCCTGTCACTTGGAGTTTTTGCATATTTTTGAAAAGAGAACTTAGCATACCTTTGTCCTCATAGGTGCTCTCAGATCACTCATATTATCTTTTGTAAATCTTACTGAGGCATATTTTGATTTGCAAATATTCTTTTTGAGCATACTTACCTTGTATGTATTGCCTGGTCAAAACGGGATCCGAGGAGAGGAATGCCATACTCTTAGATCAAGACTTTGAAAATTTTAAAACTTTGTCATCTCTTACTGGCATATTGCTTATTAGAGGGACCATGGGCTATCATTTTCTTTTCATCATACTTTTATCGTCATATATATATATTTTCAGGTGGGTGCCGAAGTACCCCTAATTCTACTGTCAGACACTTGTCCATTTTTTTCAATGAGGTTGTCGGGCACTTGCCCCTTTTTATTTCCTCGAATTTATACTTTTGCATAGCCCATGCCTCTAATGCAATAATACTTCGGAAGAGTGAATCTTTTATATCTTTTGATAAAAAGGTCTTGATCTTTAGAGGATGATAAATCTCTCAACAAGGGTCTAGCTCGGTTTGAACAAACTCAATACAAAGCAGATAGCTTTTAATCATAATAAATGTTTAGGCATGTATAAAACTTTGAGGATGGTAGCTATGTTTTTAAAGTTTTTAAAGAAATTCTCCAAGCGACAAAAATATCAAGAATAAGGTACTCATATTCTACCATATCATATTCCATAATGACTTGAGTAACATGGGGTTTTTAAATAATTTTTCTCAATACTAGCAGGTTTCTAGAAAAGTGTTATAAAGTGAGTCTGTCTTATGATCAAATATTTTTTTTAATTCATCATGTTTAAAGAGAATTTACTGCACAGATTAATATTAAGGAATATGTATGGAAATATAGCGTGCAGAGTGCAAACCTGTTTGTTGTAGTGGATTCTTGTTCGTCTCGTTGTCGAGGGCCTCCCCCATACTTGTTTCTTGTTCTCTTATACAAAAACAAAGTGGAGACAAGCAAGGCACAATAATAGAAATAATCTTTATTCATTTTTATTCATGAGGCAGCTATTACAATCGAATGGATCGAGCTAATGAATGAATCGAATCTCTAAGAATGAATGGATCGAACTAATCTACCTCAAAGATCGTGTACTAGCTAGCGCGCTCAGCGACGCTCTAAGGCTTTCACTCTATCGCTCATCTTAGTAAGGTCGCGCCTAAGGCCGTTGGAGCGAGAAACTAAAGCGAGCTCTAAACGAGAGAGGAGGGAATGATTGGAATGTGATGATGGCTGATGTCAGGGGCTGTTTATATAGGGTGGAAAATGACATCTAGAAGCATCTACGGAGCATATCTCGCGATCAACTTGCGGGATAATTCATTCGCGCGATTTTCTGGATAAGGGATTCTAGAAAGATCGGGATGGCAAAAGGCGGCGGCGAAAGGAGGCAGGGGTAGGGCGCCCACCCTCATGCCTAGGGCACCCGCCCTGGCCTGGGCTCCTTTGCCGGCCCGCTTTCTCGTGTTGGCTTCTAGAAGGTTTCTTTCCCCGAAAAATAGATGAAGGGCCCAAATCGCAGAATAAAAGCGATCGGGCTTCAAAAATCAATTGGAAGGTAGAAATTAATTACGTCTATTTCTTCTAATTCTTTATTGGGCTCTAAAAATAATTTAAGACGTTGACCATTTACCTTGAATAACGTACCTTCATCATTTTGAAGTGTGATAGCTCCGTGGGATGATGAATTGATTACCTTGTATGGCCCTTCCCACTTGCTTCGTAGTTTTCCATACCCGAAAAGCTTCACCCTGGAATTAAAAAGTAATACCTTATCTCCAGGTGCGAATTCCTTCTTCTTGATTCTTTTGTCATGCCATCTTTTGACTCTTTCTTTGTAGATCTTTGAATTGTGATATGCCTTCTCTCGCCATTCATCTAACTCTGATAATTGCATCTTTCTATAATCTCCAGCAACATCTAGGTCCATATTCCATCTTCTTATGGCCCAGTGTGCTTTGAACTCTAGTTCAACAGGCAGGTGGCAAGTCTTCCCATACTCCAGTTGATATGGAGACATCCCAATTGGGGTCTTGTATGCAGTTCGATACGCCCAAAGTGCATCAGGTAACTTGTCCTTCCATGCTGTTCCCATCTCATTCACTGTTTTCTGAAGAATATTCTTGATTTATTTATTTGAAGTCTCTGCCTGGCCACTTGTCTGAGGATGATAGGGTGTAGCGACGTTATGGCGGATCCCATGCTTTGCTAGATATTGCTCGAACCGTTTGTCGATGAAATGTGATCCTCCATCACTTATCACTACTCGGGGGACTCCGAATCTTGGAAATATTATTTCTTCGAACATCCTCTTTGAGCTTGTGTTGTCGGCATGTTTGCATGGTAGTGCTTCTACCCATTTGGAGACATAGTCAACTGCCACCAAGATGAACTCACACTTCTTTGATGGGGGAAATGGTCCCATATAGTAAATTCCCCAAACATCAAAGAGCTCTATCTAAAGATTGTTGGTGAGTGGCATAGCATCCCTTGTGTTGATATTACCGTGTCTTTGACATGGCCCGCATCTTCGGATAAATAAATCAAGAATATTCTTCAGAAAACAGTGAATGAGATGGGAACAGCATGGAAGGACAAGTTACCTGATGCACTTTGGGCGTATCGAACTGCATACAAGACCCCAATTGGGATGTCTCCATATCAACTGGAGTATGGGAAGACTTGCCACCTGCCTGTTGAACTAGAGTTCAAAGCACACTGGGCCATAAGAAGATGGAATATGGACCTAGATGTTGCTGGAGATTATAGAAAGATGCAATTATCAGAGTTAGATGAATGGCGAGAGAAGGCATATCACAATTCAAAGATCTACAAAGAAAGAGTCAAAAGATGGCATGACAAAAGAATCAAGAAGAAGGAATTCGCACCTGGAGATAAGGTATTACTTTTTAATTCCAGGGTGAAGCTTTCGGGTATGGAAAACTACGAAGCAAGTGGGAAGGGCCATACAAGGTAATCAATTCATCATCCCACGGAGCTATCACACTTCAAAATGATGAAGGTACGTTATTCAAGGTAAATGGTCAACGTCTTAAATTATTTTTAGAGCCCAATAAAGAATTAGAAGAAATAGACGTAATTAATTTCTACCTTCCAATTGATTTTTGAAGCCCGATCGCTTTTATTCTGCGATTTGGGCCCTTCATCTATTTTTCGGGGAAAGAAACCTTCTAGAAGCCAACACGAGAAAAGCGGGCCGGCAAAGGAGCCCAGGCCAGGGCGGGTGCCCTAGGCATGAGGGTGGGCGCCCTACCCCTGCCTCCTTTCGCCGCCGCCTTTTGCCATCCCGATCTTTCTAGAATCCCTTATCCAGAAAATCGCGCGAATGAATTATCCCGCAAGTTGATCGCGAGATATGCTCCGTAGATGCTTCTAGATGTCATTTTCCACCCTATATAAACAGCCCCTGACATCAGCCATCATCACCATTCCAATCATTCCCTCCTCTCTCGTTTAGAGCTCGCTTTAGTTTCTCGCTCCAACGGCCTTAGGCGCGACCTTACTAAGATGAGCGATAGAGTGAAAGCCTTAGAGCGTCGCTGAGCGCGCTAGCTAGTACACGATCTTTGAGGTAGATTAGTTCGATCCATTCATTCTTAGAGATTCGATTCATTCATTAGCTCGATCCATTCGATTGTAATAGCTGCCTCATGAATAAAAATGAATAAAGATTATTTCTATTATTGTGCCTTGCTTGTCTCCACTTTGTTTTTGTATAAGAGAACAAGAAACAAGTATGGGGGAGGCCCTCGACAACGAGACGAACAAGAATCCACTACAACAAACAGGTTTGCACTCTGCACGCTATATTTCCATACATATTCCTTAATATTAATCTGTGCAGTAAATTCTCTTTAAACATGATGAATTAAAAAAAATATTTGATCATAAGACAGACTCACTTTATAACACTTTTCTAGAAACCTGCTAGTATTGAGAAAAATTATTTAAAAACCCCATGTTACTCAAGTCATTATGGAATATGATATGGTAGAATATGAGTACCTTATTCTTGATATTTTGTCGCTTGGAGAATTTCTTTTAAAAACTTTAAAAACATAGCTACCATCCTCAAAGTTTTATACATGCCTAAACATTTATTATGATTAAAAGCTATCTGCTTTGTATTGAGTTTGTTCAAACCGAGCTAGACCCTTGTTGAGAGATTTATCATCCTCTAAAGATCAAGACCTTTTTATCAAAAGATATAAAAGATTCACTCTTCCGAAGTATTATTGCATTAGAGGCATGGGCTATGCAAAAGTATAAATTCGAGGAAATAAAAAGGGGCAAGTGCCCGACAACCTCATTGAAAAAAATGGACAAGTGTCTGACAGTAGAATTAGGGGTACTTCGGCACCCACCTGAAAATATATATATATGACGATAAAAAGTATGATGAAAAGAAAATGATAGCCCATGGTCCCTCTAATAAGCAATATGCCAGTAAGAGATGACAAAGTTTTAAAATTTTCAAAGTCTTGATCTAAGAGTATGGCATTCCTCTCCTCGGATCCCGTTTTGACCAGGCAATACATACAAGGTAAGTATGCTCAAAAAGAATATTTGCAAATCAAAATATGCCTCAGTAAGATTTACAAAAGATAATATGAGTGATCTGAGAGCACCTATGAGGACAAAGGTTATGCTAAGTTCTCTTTTCAAAAATATGCAAAAACTCCAAGTGACAGGATTGAAAGAAGCAAGGATCTCTACTTCAGCTGTACCATTCCCCAATTGCTCGCAGTACATGGTGAACATTTCTGCAGGTATAAAAAAGTTAATTTGATGATATTTAACCCCTAATGTTTTCCTGAACCATCCTTTTCTCGAAGACGAGTAAAAGCCTAAGTATGGGGGGAGCTTGTTGACACTCCTTAAGTATCAATTTTAAGTGTCAACTAAGCACAAGAAAGGATATAAATGTAACACAACACCTAGACATAGGGTTTTAACTGACAAAATTCCACGAGTTTTGGTTTTTGTCTATTTCTGCAGGGGGTTATCAAGAATTAAGGAAGGAAGGTCCACATGTCATGATTACATAGAGATATTAAGGCCTGCGGTAATTTTCCGTAACAAGGTGGACCTAAAGAGCAACTGGGCCGAAGCAGAGGCGAGACGGACCCTAGCCCAGGGCGCCCGCCCTAGGGGCCAGGGCGCCCGCCCCCCTACTGCAGCCAATCAGGCTCAAGTTCGCGGATTATGCCCCACCGACTCTAAGGATCAAGGAAAACCGTGCGATCAAGGTCGGTTTGATCCGACGGCTGACGTTCATTTGGGAGGCCAATATAAGCAAGGCCCCTGGCCCCCTAGCAAAAGCCAATCCATTATTCATTTACATATTTTCCAGAGAGGATTCGCCTGAGAGAGGTCCCTTGAATGGATCCATCTCATAGGGCTTAGCATTCAAGAGAAACTATTATTAGTTTCTATGTGAGATTTAGAATTTATTCTTCTAGATTGAGAGAGATAGAGTGGAGAGGAATGCCATACTCTTAGATCAAGACTTTGAAAATTTTAAAACTTTGTCATCTCTTACTGGCATATTGCTTATTAGAGGGACCATGGGCTATCATTTTCTTTTCATCATACTTTTATCGTCATATATATATATTTTCAGGTGGGTGCCGAAGTACCCCTAATTCTACTGTCAGACACTTGTCCATTTTTTTCAATGAGGTTGTCGGGCACTTGCCCCTTTTTATTTCCTCGAATTTATACTTTTGCATAGCCCATGCCTCTATTGCAATAATACTTCGGAAGAGTGAATCTTTATATCTTTTGATAAAAAGGTCTTGATCTTTAGAGGATGATAAATCTCTCAACAAGGGTCTAGCTCGGTTTGAACAAACTCAATACAAAGCAGATAGCTTTTAATCATAATAAATGTTTAGGCATGTATAAAACTTTGAGGATGGTAGCTATGTTTTTAAAGTTTTTAAAAGAAATTCTCCAAGCGACAAAAATATCAAGAAGAATAAGGTACTCATATTCTACCATATCATATTCCATAATGACTTGAGTAACATGGGGTTTTTAAATAATTTTTCTCAATACTAGCAGGTTTCTAGAAAAGTGTTATAAAGTGAGTCTGTCTTATGATCAAATATTTTTTTTAATTCATCATGTTTAAAGAGAATTTACTGCACAGATTAATATTAAGGAATATGTATGGAAATATAGCGTGCAGAGTGCAAACCTGTTTGTTGTAGTGGATTCTTGTTCGTCTCGTTGTCGAGGGCCTCCCCCATACTTGTTTCTTGTTCTCTTATACAAAAACAAAGTGGAGACAAGCAAGGCACAATAATAGAAATAATCTTTATTCATTTTTATTCATGAGGCAGCTATTACAATCGAATGGATCGAGCTAATGAATGAATCGAATCTCTAAGAATGAATGGATCGAACTAATCTACCTCAAAGATCGTGTACTAGCTAGCGCGCTCAGCGACGCTCTAAGGCTTTCACTCTATCGCTCATCTTAGTAAGGTCGCGCCTAAGGCCGTTGGAGCGAGAAACTAAAGCGAGCTCTAAACGAGAGAGGAGGGAATGAAATGGAATGATGATGATGTCATGGGCTGTTTAGATGGGT
>JAHUYU010000067.1:0-16458 GCA_030439765.1 Tripidium arundinaceum | reverse complement strand
ATTTTAGATGGGGAATATTTTAAACAGTCTGTAAAAGAGTTGACTATGTTAATGAGTAATGAATGGTTAGAGGAGGTAGAATCTTCATCAGAAGAAATCCAAATTTGAGGCCCTTCTCTCCCTAACCTAACATCCAATTCCCCTGTTTTAGGTAATTCTTGAAAAAGCTTTTCTAGGGGGAGCCCTATCATAACGTCGAAATCTTGAATGTCAAAAACATGAAAGTTTAGCCTTAGTGTTACATCTTGATATACCACAGTGACTTCTCGCAAGATTCCACGTCCTTCTAAATTATCACGTGGTGTGACTCTAAGGTATTTATTAGTTGGAAAAAGATGTTCTTTGCAAAAATGAATATCTGCAAAGGAACTAGACATGATGTTTATTCCAACTGTAGGATTATACATTATATCTACCACATGATCTCGAATTATGCAAGGTATGGTGAAAGAAGGGCCTCAAATTTGGATTTCTTCTGATGAAGATTCTACCTCCTCTAACCATTCATTACTCATTAACATAGTCAACTCTTTTACAGACTGTTTAAAATATTCCCCATCTAAAATGTCTGGCTGAGTGACTGTTGTTTTGGGTTTTCTTTGGCAGGTATAGTTCGAAGTGTTACCGAAACTTTCAAAGAGATCATCTTCGAAGAACGGAAAATCGGAAGGCTCGAACACTTCTTCTGGATTTTCTACCAAAGGTGAGGTTTTTGCTTCAGGAGTTTGGGGTTCATTTTGGGTTAAAGCTACTTCCTTAGTTTGTGGTTCGAATCCTATACGGAGTGGTTCTAGAGGTGGAGGATTCTCAGCAATTCGATTTAGAAGAGCTTCTCCTTCCTCTGTGGTTTTATGCGTAAATGACCCTCCGACAAATATGTCTAAGAATAGGGCAGACTCCTTAGTTAATCCCAACCAAAAATGTTGCAATAAAACGTGGTTTGGGATGGAAAGGTCTGGGCCAGAATATGCTAAAGTTAGGAATCTTTCCCAGGCTGCACCTATGGATTCCTTCTCGTTTTGATGGAAGCTAAGTATCTCTTGTCGCAAGGAAGCAATTCGAGATATAAGGAAAAACGCAAGACAGAATCTGTTCCTTAGTTCTTCCCAATCTCCAGCTACCTTCCCTACGTTATGGGTGTACCACTGTTTCGCTCTCTCATCTAGAGAAAAGGGAAACAACTTCCACCGAAGTGTTTCTTGTGACATGCCTGCGATTGTCAGACATGCACAGAGTTGCTCAAACTCCCGTAAATGGTGGTAAGTATTTTCATAATCAAATCCTGAGAAGGATTGCTCCCGAACCATGGCTATAAAGCCAGGGTGGAGTTCAAAGCTAGTGGCCATGATTGGTTTAGATGATTGTGGTGGCTCTAGGAACTCGCCCTTCGGAGCGAAAAGGTTTTGGATGGTTGGTTGCTCCATATATAAAATAAAAGGAAAAGAAAGAAAAGAAAAGGGTAAAAGATACACGGGTGGACTCGGTTCGGAGATAACTACGACAACCGTTCCCTGGCAACGGCGCCAGAAATGCTTGTTGGTATTTCTTAACGTATGCAGAAAGATTTCGCAAGCGCACGGAACTACCGCTGTAGCACTTCACCTAGAGTATTCAAGGTATCGTAATCCTCAGGGAACGAATGACTTAATTATTCCTAACAAGTCCTCCCAAATTGATTAGAAGATTTAATATTAAGTAACAAGGTTTATCTTTAAACAAAGTATTTAATCTAATTGACTTTAGCTACGATTTACTTGCTTCAGGCTCTGGCTTAGACCTGGTCTGCCAAGTCCTTCCAGTGTAAAGCTCTACTCCGTAACCGGACGTGGGGGAATACAAGGGATAAACAGGGCTATCACCACCTGCCACCTACCCCTCTACCGTGGATTACGCAGCAAACGAAGGTAATCTCTAGCCTAGACACCACGTCTACGCTATTAATTACTATTCTAGTAGTGCGTCGGGTTGCCCCTATCTACTAGAATATCTGCTACTAGAACAGATGACGAACCCACAAGTAAATAATAACTAGAATCAAATGAATCAAACACTTGAAATAAAGATAAACACGAACCTTGTTCTCCAACTAGAACTCAGATCGTAGAGGTACAAGTAGAAGAAGCCGACAAGTCCGACTTTCCTTCTTGAAGATGAACTAGAACTAGAACTAGAACTAGTTCAACTCTTCCCTCTCTTGTTACTAATCTAATGATACAATGTGGAGTTCTATATCTTCTAATCTAAAGATGACTTGATTCTTTCATTGAGAAGAATTCCAAATCTTTAAAATAGTCGCGCCAAGGCGGTGAAGAAGCGTATCCCCCACGTAGCCGTCCTTAGGAACCATCAATGAACTGCCATGCGAAAGTCGGTCACCAAAGGCGGTGACAGGGGGCGGTCGCACTAGGGGGTTGGCCGACCCTCTGGTGGGTCCTCTCGCCACCGACTTTGTCTGGTGGGTTCTTGGATGGGCCTGGGCTTCTTCTATGTCGGTTATTCACCTTGGATCGAGCACGAAATTGCCTTCTCTTTATTTCTCCACATTTATGTTGGGCCAGAAAGATGAATTCAGCTATTTGAAGCCCAACTTTATATGTTGGATACTGGCCCTCTTCACACTCTTCGACTTGGGCCGCGCAAATACGCCTTGTTGATTGCGTATTTTCCTGAGTTGTGCACTAATTCCACACTTAAGTCCTGCAAAACAGTAATCTTCCAATACATGTGGAACTAGGTGAATATCAAAGATATATGCATGTAAAACCTGTGTTTTTCTTCATTTTTCATACAAGTTGGCGGTATAAAATATGTCATTAGTAACCGTCAACAAGTACCTCAAGACAAGGCCTGCAGAGCGGTCCGAACGGCCTAGCAAGCCTCGGCCCAGCGGCAGCGGCCCGCCTCGACCACCTTTACACCAGGCCAAATGGCACACGGCCTGACCCGATCTCCTCACTCTTCCTCCACATGGCTCACAGCCGACCCGACCTCCATCAGACCTGACCACCCGGAAAGGACAAAGGATTCGTTGGGAGCATTGAGTGCACCTGCTCCGACAGGACAGGCACACACCGCACATGCCTCCATGACGGTAAAAGACGACCACCCCTTGGACTGCGGGGTCCTGGGGTGAAGCGCCACCCTTCGGACCGCCTGCACGGACAAGACCACTCGTTGGCTCGGAAGTATCACAGGCAGCTCAGCACCGACCCCGTCAAACCCGGCTTGACCAAAGGGTATACAGATCTACCCACTATGGGCCTGGGCCACGCGGTCAGAGGCCAGTCCTTTCAAGATGACCAAGCCACAGGAGGCCTCGACCCGACCCCTTGAGGTTGGGGTCAACCTCGCCACAGCCGAGAGGGTTGATCGTCAACACAGGACGGTCACCTGCCCCCGCGCTGTCACCACGACACCTTCTGGGATAATGGGAGCCAGGACGGAGGCCACGTCATGCCCACACCGCGAAGGACGGTCAGCGAGCAACCATCATTCCCCCAGTGCCACCATGGCGCACCATGCCCTGGCATGAGCAACAAGACTCCGCGGCTGTGCCGGGACGTGCGAACAGGAGTAACGATAGGACGCAATGGACACGCGGTGACTTTCCCCTTTCCTCAGGCTCCCGAGCACTCGGGTCGGGGGAACCCACTCCACTCTATTGTAACCTGGCCCCTCAAAGCCATATAAGGGGAGCCAGGTCTCCATTCTAGAGGATCGACCTCGAATCCTTTGTCCTTTCCGGGTGGTCAGGTCTGATGGAGGTCGGGTCGGCTGTGAGCCATGTGGAGGAAGAGTGAGGAGATCGGGTCAGGCCGTGTGCCATTTGGCCTGGTGTAAAGGTGGTCGAGGCGGGCCGCTGCCGCTGGGCCGAGGCTTGCTAGGCCGTTCGGACCGCTCTGCAGGCCTTGTCTTGAGGTACTTGTTGACGGTTACTAATGACATATTTTATACCGCCAACTTGTATGAAAAATGAAGAAAAAACACAGGTTTTACATGCATATATCTTTGATATTCACCTAGTTCCACATGTATTGGAAGATTACTGTTTTGCAGGACTTAAGTGTGGAATTAGTGCACAACTCAGGAAAATACGCAATCAACAAGGCGTATTTGCGCGGCCCAAGTCGAAGAGTGTGAAGAGGGCCAGTATCCAACATATAAAGTTGGGCTTCAAATAGCTGAATTCATCTTTCTGGCCCAACATAAATGTGGAGAAATAAAGAGAAGGCAATTTCGTGCTCGATCCAAGGTGAATAACCGACATAGAAGAAGCCCAGGCCCATCCAAGAACCCACCAGACAAAGTCGGTGGCGAGAGGACCCACCAGAGGGTCGGCCAACCCCCTAGTGCGACCGCCCCCTGTCACCGCCTTTGGTGACCGACTTTCGCATGGCAGTTCATTGATGGTTCCTAAGGACGGCTACGTGGGGGATACGCTTCTTCACCGCCTTGGCGCGACTATTTAAAGATTTGGAATTCTTCTCAATGAAAGAATCAAGTCATCTTTAGATTAGAAGATATAGAACTCCACATTGTATCATTAGATTAGTAACAAGAGAGGGAAGAGTTGAACTAGTTCTAGTTCTAGTTCTAGTTCATCTTCAAGAAGGAAAGTCGGACTTGTCGGCTTCTTCTACTTGTACCTCTACGATCTGAGTTCTAGTTGGAGAACAAGGTTCGTGTTTATCTTTATTTCAAGTGTTTGATTCATTTGATTCTAGTTATTATTTACTTGTGGGTTCGTCATCTGTTCTAGTAGCAGATATTCTAGTAGATAGGGGCAACCCGACGCACTACTAGAATAGTAATTAATAGCGTAGACGTGGTGTCTAGGCTAGAGATTACCTTCGTTTGCTGCGTAATCCACGGTAGAGGGGTAGGTGGCAGGTGGTGATAGCCCTGTTTATCCCTTGTATTCCCCCACGTCCGGTTACGGAGTAGAGCTTTACACTGGAAGGACTTGGCAGACCAGGTCTAAGCCAGAGCCTGAAGCAAGTAAATCGTAGCTAAAGTCAATTAGATTAAATACTTTGTTTAAAGATAAACCTTGTTACTTAATATTAAATCTTCTAATCAATTTGGGAGGACTTGTTAGGAATAATTAAGTCATTCGTTCCCTGAGGATTACGATACCTTGAATACTCTAGGTGAAGTGCTACAGCGGTAGTTCCGTGCGCTTGCGAAATCTTTCTGCATACGTTAAGAAATACCAACAAGCATTTCTGGCGCCGTTGCCAGGGAACGGTTGTCGTAGTTATCTCCGAACCGAGTCCACCCGTGTATCTTTTACCCTTTTCTTTTCTTTCTTTTCCTTTTATTTTATATATGGAGCAACCAACCATCCAAAACCTTTTCGCTCCGAAGGGCGAGTTCCTAGAGCCACCACAATCATCTAAACCAATCATGGCCACTAGCTTTGAACTCCACCCTGGCTTTATAGCCATGGTTCGGGAGCAATCCTTCTCAGGATTTGATTATGAAAATACTTACCACCATTTACGGGAGTTTGAGCAACTCTGTGCATGTCTGACAATCGCAGGCATGTCACAAGAAACACTTCGGTGGAAGTTGTTTCCCTTTTCTCTAGATGAGAGAGCGAAACAGTGGTACACCCATAACGTAGGGAAGGTAGCTGGAGATTGGGAAGAACTAAGGAACAGATTCTGTCTTGCGTTTTTCCTTATATCTCGAATTGCTTCCTTGCGACAAGAGATACTTAGCTTCCATCAAAACGAGAAGGAATCCATAGGTGCAGCCTGGGAAAGATTCCTAACTTTAGCATATTCTGGCCCAGACCTTTCCATCCCAAACCACGTTTTATTGCAACATTTTTGGTTGGGATTAACTAAGGAGTCTGCCCTATTCTTAGACATATTTGTCGGAGGGTCATTTACGCATAAAACCACAGAGGAAGGAGAAGCTCTTCTAAATCGAATTGCTGAGAATCCTCCACCTCTAGAACCACTCCGTATAGGATTCGAACCACAAACTAAGGAAGTAGCTTTAACCCAAAATGAACCCCAAACTCCTGAAGCAAAAACCTCACCTTTGGTAGAAAATCCAGAAGAAGTGTTCGAGCCTTCCGATTTTCCGTTCTTCGAAGATGATCTCTTTGAAAGTTTCGGTAACACTTCGAACTATACCTGCCAAAGAAAAACCCAAAACAACAGTCACTCAGCCAGACATTTTAGATGGGGAATATTTTAAACAGTCTGTAAAAGAGTTGACTATGTTAATGAGTAATGAATGGTTAGAGGAGGTAGAATCTTCATCAGAAGAAATCCAAATTTGAGGCCCTTCTTTCACCATACCTTGCATAATTCGAGATCATGTGGTAGATATAATGTATAATCCTACAGTTGGAATAAACATCATGTCTAGTTCCTTTGCAGATATTCATTTTTGCAAAGAACATCTTTTTCCAACTAATAAATACCTTAGAGTCACACCACGTGATAATTTAGAAGGACGTGGAATCTTGCGAGAAGTCACTGTGGTATATCAAGATGTAACACTAAGGCTAAACTTTCATGTTTTTGACATTCAAGATTTCGACGTTATGATAGGGCTCCCCCTAGAAAAGCTTTTTCAAGAATTACCTAAAACAGGGGAATTGGATGTTAGGTTAGGGAGAGAAGGGCCTCAAATTTGGATTTCTTCTGATGAAGATTCTACCTCCTCTAACCATTCATTACTCATTAACATAGTCAACTCTTTTACAGACTGTTTAAAATATTCCCCATCTAAAATGTCTGGCTGAGTGACTGTTGTTTTGGGTTTTCTTTGGCAGGTATAGTTCGAAGTGTTACCGAAACTTTCAAAGAGATCATCTTCGAAGAACGGAAAATCGGAAGGCTCGAACACTTCTTCTGGATTTTCTACCAAAGGTGAGGTTTTTGCTTCAGGAGTTTGGGGTTCATTTTGGGTTAAAGCTACTTCCTTAGTTTGTGGTTCGAATCCTATACGGAGTGGTTCTAGAGGTGGAGGATTCTCAGCAATTCGATTTAGAAGAGCTTCTCCTTCCTCTGTGGTTTTATGCGTAAATGACCCTCCGACAAATATGTCTAAGAATAGGGCAGACTCCTTAGTTAATCCCAACCAAAAATGTTGCAATAAAACGTGGTTTGGGATGGAAAGGTCTGGGCCAGAATATGCTAAAGTTAGGAATCTTTCCCAGGCTGCACCTATGGATTCCTTCTCGTTTTGATGGAAGCTAAGTATCTCTTGTCGCAAGGAAGCAATTCGAGATATAAGGAAAAACGCAAGACAGAATCTGTTCCTTAGTTCTTCCCAATCTCCAGCTACCTTCCCTACGTTATGGGTGTACCACTGTTTCGCTCTCTCATCTAGAGAAAAGGGAAACAACTTCCACCGAAGTGTTTCTTGTGACATGCCTGCGATTGTCAGACATGCACAGAGTTGCTCAAACTCCCGTAAATGGTGGTAAGTATTTTCATAATCAAATCCTGAGAAGGATTGCTCCCGAACCATGGCTATAAAGCCAGGGTGGAGTTCAAAGCTAGTGGCCATGATTGGTTTAGATGATTGTGGTGGCTCTAGGAACTCGCCCTTCGGAGCGAAAAGGTTTTGGATGGTTGGTTGCTCCATATATAAAATAAAAGGAAAAGAAAGAAAAGAAAAGGGTAAAAGATACACGGGTGGACTCGGTTCGGAGATAACTACGACAACCGTTCCCTGGCAACGGCGCCAGAAATGCTTGTTGGTATTTCTTAACGTATGCAGAAAGATTTCGCAAGCGCACGGAACTACCGCTGTAGCACTTCACCTAGAGTATTCAAGGTATCGTAATCCTCAGGGAACGAATGACTTAATTATTCCTAACAAGTCCTCCCAAATTGATTAGAAGATTTAATATTAAGTAACAAGGTTTATCTTTAAACAAAGTATTTAATCTAATTGACTTTAGCTACGATTTACTTGCTTCAGGCTCTGGCTTAGACCTGGTCTGCCAAGTCCTTCCAGTGTAAAGCTCTACTCCGTAACCGGACGTGGGGGAATACAAGGGATAAACAGGGCTATCACCACCTGCCACCTACCCCTCTACCGTGGATTACGCAGCAAACGAAGGTAATCTCTAGCCTAGACACCACGTCTACGCTATTAATTACTATTCTAGTAGTGCGTCGGGTTGCCCCTATCTACTAGAATATCTGCTACTAGAACAGATGACGAACCCACAAGTAAATAATAACTAGAATCAAATGAATCAAACACTTGAAATAAAGATAAACACGAACCTTGTTCTCCAACTAGAACTCAGATCGTAGAGGTACAAGTAGAAGAAGCCGACAAGTCCGACTTTCCTTCTTGAAGATGAACTAGAACTAGAACTAGAACTAGTTCAACTCTTCCCTCTCTTGTTACTAATCTAATGATACAATGTGGAGTTCTATATCTTCTAATCTAAAGATGACTTGATTCTTTCATTGAGAAGAATTCCAAATCTTTAAATAGTCGCGCCAAGGCGGTGAAGAAGCGTATCCCCCACGTAGCCGTCCTTAGGAACCATCAATGAACTGCCATGCGAAAGTCGGTCACCAAAGGCGGTGACAGGGGGCGGTCGCACTAGGGGGTTGGCCGACCCTCTGGTGGGTCCTCTCGCCACCGACTTTGTCTGGTGGGTTCTTGGATGGGCCTGGGCTTCTTCTATGTCGGTTATTCACCTTGGATCGAGCACGAAATTGCCTTCTCTTTATTTCTCCACATTTATGTTGGGCCAGAAAGATGAATTCAGCTATTTGAAGCCCAACTTTATATGTTGGATACTGGCCCTCTTCACACTCTTCGACTTGGGCCGCGCAAATACGCCTTGTTGATTGCGTATTTTCCTGAGTTGTGCACTAATTCCACACTTAAGTCCTGCAAAACAGTAATCTTCCAATACATGTGGAACTAGGTGAATATCAAAGATATATGCATGTAAAACCTGTGTTTTTCTTCATTTTTCATACAAGTTGGCGGTATAAAATATGTCATTAGTAACCGTCAACAAGTACCTCAAGACAAGGCCTGCAGAGCGGTCCGAACGGCCTAGCAAGCCTCGGCCCAGCGGCAGCGGCCCGCCTCGACCACCTTTACACCAGGCCAAATGGCACACGGCCTGACCCGATCTCCTCACTCTTCCTCCACATGGCTCACAGCCGACCCGACCTCCATCAGACCTGACCACCCGGAAAGGACAAAGGATTCGAGGTCGATCCTCTAGAATGGAGACCTGGCTCCCCTTATATGGCTTTGAGGGCCAGGTTACAATAGAGTGGAGTGGGTTCCCCCGACCCGAGTGCTCGGGAGCCTGAGGAAAGGGGAAAGTCACCGCGTGTCCATTGCGTCCTATCGTTACTCCTGTTCGCACGTCCCGGCACAGCCGCGGAGTCTTGTTGCTCATGCCAGGGCATGGTGCGCCATGGTGGCACTGGGGGAATGATGGTTGCTCGCTGACCGTCCTTCGCGGTGTGGGCATGACGTGGCCTCCGTCCTGGCTCCCATTATCCCAGAAGGTGTCGTGGTGACAGCGCGGGGGCAGGTGACCGTCCTGTGTTGACGATCAACCCTCTCGGCTGTGGCGAGGTTGACCCCAACCTCAAGGGGTCGGGTCGAGGCCTCCTGTGGCTTGGTCATCTTGAAAGGACTGGCCTCTGACCGCGTGGCCCAGGCCCATAGTGGGTAGATCTGTATACCCTTTGGTCAAGCCGGGTTTGACGGGGTCGGTGCTGAGCTGCCTGTGATACTTCCGAGCCAACGAGTGGTCTTGTCCGTGCAGGCGGTCCGAAGGGTGGCGCTTCACCCCAGGACCCCGCAGTCCAAGGGGTGGTCGTCTTTTACCGTCATGGAGGCATGTGCGGTGTGTGCCTGTCCTGTCGGAGCAGGTGCACTCAATGCTCCCAACGAATCCTTTGTCCTTTCCGGGTGGTCAGGTCTGATGGAGGTCGGGTCGGCTGTGAGCCATGTGGAGGAAGAGTGAGGAGATCGGGTCAGGCCGTGTGCCATTTGGCCTGGTGTAAAGGTGGTCGAGGCGGGCCGCTGCCGCTGGGCCGAGGCTTGCTAGGCCGTTCGGACCGCTCTGCAGGCCTTGTCTTGAGGTACTTGTTGACGGTTACTAATGACATATTTTATACCGCCAACTTGTATGAAAAATGAAGAAAAACACAGGTTTTACATGCATATATCTTTGATATTCACCTAGTTCCACATGTATTGGAAGATTACTGTTTTGCAGGACTTAAGTGTGGAATTAGTGCACAACTCAGGAAAATACGCAATCAACAAGGCGTATTTGCGCGGCCCAAGTCGAAGAGTGTGAAGAGGGCCAGTATCCAACATATAAAGTTGGGCTTCAAATAGCTGAATTCATCTTTCTGGCCCAACATAAATGTGGAGAAATAAAGAGAAGGCAATTTCGTGCTCGATCCAAGGTGAATAACCGACATAGAAGAAGCCCAGGCCCATCCAAGAACCCACCAGACAAAGTCGGTGGCGAGAGGACCCACCAGAGGGTCGGCCAACCCCCTAGTGCGACCGCCCCCTGTCACCGCCTTTGGTGACCGACTTTCGCATGGCAGTTCATTGATGGTTCCTAAGGACGGCTACGTGGGGGATACGCTTCTTCACCGCCTTGGCGCGACTATTTAAAGATTTGGAATTCTTCTCAATGAAAGAATCAAGTCATCTTTAGATTAGAAGATATAGAACTCCACATTGTATCATTAGATTAGTAACAAGAGAGGGAAGAGTTGAACTAGTTCTAGTTCTAGTTCTAGTTCATCTTCAAGAAGGAAAGTCGGACTTGTCGGCTTCTTCTACTTGTACCTCTACGATCTGAGTTCTAGTTGGAGAACAAGGTTCGTGTTTATCTTTATTTCAAGTGTTTGATTCATTTGATTCTAGTTATTATTTACTTGTGGGTTCGTCATCTGTTCTAGTAGCAGATATTCTAGTAGATAGGGGCAACCCGACGCACTACTAGAATAGTAATTAATAGCGTAGACGTGGTGTCTAGGCTAGAGATTACCTTCGTTTGCTGCGTAATCCACGGTAGAGGGGTAGGTGGCAGGTGGTGATAGCCCTGTTTATCCCTTGTATTCCCCCACGTCCGGTTACGGAGTAGAGCTTTACACTGGAAGGACTTGGCAGACCAGGTCTAAGCCAGAGCCTGAAGCAAGTAAATCGTAGCTAAAGTCAATTAGATTAAATACTTTGTTTAAAGATAAACCTTGTTACTTAATATTAAATCTTCTAATCAATTTGGGAGGACTTGTTAGGAATAATTAAGTCATTCGTTCCCTGAGGATTACGATACCTTGAATACTCTAGGTGAAGTGCTACAGCGGTAGTTCCGTGCGCTTGCGAAATCTTTCTGCATACGTTAAGAAATACCAACAAGCATTTCTGGCGCCGTTGCCAGGGAACGGTTGTCGTAGTTATCTCCGAACCGAGTCCACCCGTGTATCTTTTACCCTTTTCTTTTCTTTCTTTTCCTTTTATTTTATATATGGAGCAACCAACCATCCAAAACCTTTTCGCTCCGAAGGGCGAGTTCCTAGAGCCACCACAATCATCTAAACCAATCATGGCCACTAGCTTTGAACTCCACCCTGGCTTTATAGCCATGGTTCGGGAGCAATCCTTCTCAGGATTTGATTATGAAAATACTTACCACCATTTACGGGAGTTTGAGCAACTCTGTGCATGTCTGACAATCGCAGGCATGTCACAAGAAACACTTCGGTGGAAGTTGTTTCCCTTTTCTCTAGATGAGAGAGCGAAACAGTGGTACACCCATAACGTAGGGAAGGTAGCTGGAGATTGGGAAGAACTAAGGAACAGATTCTGTCTTGCGTTTTTCCTTATATCTCGAATTGCTTCCTTGCGACAAGAGATACTTAGCTTCCATCAAAACGAGAAGGAATCCATAGGTGCAGCCTGGGAAAGATTCCTAACTTTAGCATATTCTGGCCCAGACCTTTCCATCCCAAACCACGTTTTATTGCAACATTTTTGGTTGGGATTAACTAAGGAGTCTGCCCTATTCTTAGACATATTTGTCGGAGGGTCATTTACGCATAAAACCACAGAGGAAGGAGAAGCTCTTCTAAATCGAATTGCTGAGAATCCTCCACCTCTAGAACCACTCCGTATAGGATTCGAACCACAAACTAAGGAAGTAGCTTTAACCCAAAATGAACCCCAAACTCCTGAAGCAAAAACCTCACCTTTGGTAGAAAATCCAGAAGAAGTGTTCGAGCCTTCCGATTTTCCGTTCTTCGAAGATGATCTCTTTGAAAGTTTCGGTAACACTTCGAACTATACCTGCCAAAGAAAACCCAAAACAACAGTCACTCAGCCAGACATTTTAGATGGGGAATATTTTAAACAGTCTGTAAAAGAGTTGACTATGTTAATGAGTAATGAATGGTTAGAGGAGGTAGAATCTTCATCAGAAGAAATCCAAATTTGAGGCCCTTCTTTCACCATACCTTGCATAATTCGAGATCATGTGGTAGATATAATGTATAATCCTACAGTTGGAATAAACATCATGTCTAGTTCCTTTGCAGATATTCATTTTTGCAAAGAACATCTTTTTCCAACTAATAAATACCTTAGAGTCACACCACGTGATAATTTAGAAGGACGTGGAATCTTGCGAGAAGTCACTGTGGTATATCAAGATGTAACACTAAGGCTAAACTTTCATGTTTTTGACATTCAAGATTTCGACGTTATGATAGGGCTCCCCCTAGAAAAGCTTTTTCAAGAATTACCTAAAACAGGGGAATTGGATGTTAGGTTAGGGAGAGACGAGTTTACTATTCCAATCACTCGTGTTGGAAACACGATCGCTGAACCTCTTTCCTACCCTGAGGAAGTCTTTTTGGTCTCGATTTTTGAGCCACCTGAGTCGTCTTTAGATGCTGAACCTTTCATCGAAGAAGAAGACGAGTTAGGAGAAACCATAGAACTTCCTGCAGAAGAAGTCCCTACACCACCTCCTCCGATTGAGCTTAAACCCTTACCTGCTGGTTTACGCTACGCTTTCTTGCATGGCAACAAAGAAACTCCTATAATCATTAGTGATAAACTAACTAATGAGGAGACAGCCAAATTGATTGCCGTTTTAGAGAAACGTAGATCAGTTTTTGGGTATTCCTTGCAAGATCTTAAAGGGATAAGCCCAACTTTATGCACACATCGCATACCAATAGATCCTTCTAGTACGCCCACTCGAGAACCTCAGAGACGGCTAAATAATGCGATGAGAGAAGTCGTGAAGAAGGAAGTCCTTAAACTTCTGCACGCCGGGATTATTTATCCCGTACCTCACAGTGACTGGGTTAGTCCGGTCCAAGTAGTTCCAAAGAAAGGAGGAATGACGGTAGTGCAAAATAATAAAAATGAGTTAATTCCTCAACGAACCGTTACGGGTTGGAGAATGTGTATAGACTACCGAAAACTCAACTCAGCCACAAAGAAGGATCATTTTCCGCTACCCTTCATAGACGAAATGTTAGAAAGGCTAGCAAAACATTCCTTCTTTTGTTTTCTAGATGGGTATTCGGGTTATCATCAAATTCCTATCCACCCTGATGATCAAAACAATACCACATTTACATGCCCATACGGAACATATGCATATAGACGAATGTCGTTCGGGTTATGTAATGCTCCAGCATCGTAAAAATGATGTATGATGTCTATCTTTTCAGACATGATTGAGGAAATAATGGAAGTTTTCATGGACGATTTCTCCGTCTATGGAAAAACTTTTGATGATTGTCTAGAAAATTTAGACAAGGTCTTGCAACGATGTCAAGAAAAGGACTTAATTTTAAATTGGGAAAAATGTCACTTTATGGTCCGTGAAGGCATCGTTCTTGGACATTTAGTGTCCGAAAGGGGAATTGAGGTAGATAAAGCTAAAATTAATGTTATTGAACAATTACCTCCCCCTGTAAATGTAAAAGGAGTACGAAGTTTCTTAGGTCATGCAGGCTTTTATAGACGTTTTATAAAGGATTTTTCGCAAATTGCTAGACCTCTTACGAACCTGCTTGCTAAAGATGCTCCTTTTGAGTTCACTGATGAGTGTTTACATGCTTTTAATACACTTAAGAAAGCACTCATCTCAGCACCAATCATACAACCACCCGATTTTTCATCTATAATTGTATTTTCATTTTTTGCCGATGACCTTAACGATTTTATGTTTATTTTGTAGCCGACGTGGGCAACGGGCACAGGTAGGGGCACGTACACGGCGTTTCTCGCCGCGATGGACCAGCTCAAACCTGACAGGGTTTGGTGGACTCCGTACACGACAGCAGACGTACAGGAGCGTGCTCCGCACGGATTGTCGGAGTTGTGCTACAGAGAGCAGGACTCATGGTGCACGAGGAAACGCCTAGTGTTTGACGTCTTCGTCGAGCCGTACTGCCCGGAGCGGGTGGCACGTCAGTTTGGCCACGCACAGGTGTTCCCCCTTCCCTGACTTCAGCTTGACGCGTCGCACGGGTAAATATTGATACAATATCCTCTATTCTAGTCACTTTCACAACTGTATTTACACCAATATGAATTGCAGGTGGACAAGGAAAGGGCAAGGCTTAGTGTTCGAGCAGTCGTGGGTCGATAAGGTGTCTCCCTACGCCGAGGCGTGGGCACAGGCGGTGCACGACGTTCACGACCTTGGTGGGCCTTTTAACGAAGGCAACTACCAGGCGTACTTGCATTGGTTCCATGGAGCCACACGCGTTCGTTGCTTTCCCGTGCCGGCAGATGCGGAGCCGCACGATGCTGAGATCACCGACACCTTCGTGATGGAGCCACCAGCTGCTTTCCATACGCTGGTACGTATATTGGTTCACAACAGTTCGTATTATAATTACTTTGCATTTTACTTACAATGATGATTGAAACAATACATGATTGGCTTGCAGACAGATATCTGCACTGAGGTTGGACAGGAGCTTCTGTCCTATGCGCAGCAGTACGAGCAGAACCCGCCACAGGTTGGCAGGCTTGAGTTGTTGGCCGGCCTTCGCCGACTAGGGCAACGGTGCTTGGCAGGAGTACGCCGGGCATCGTGCCGCGACACCACGGCCGTAGCTGTTCACGGTGGCCAGGAAATGCCTCCACCTCCACCTATTCCTACACGGATGGGATCCGGAGGACGTTCTCGCCATACCCAGCACGGGCGAGAGCAGCCGACTACAGTTCTAGGTTCCTCTATGATGGCTCTCTGATTTGTAGTTAGGATTATGTACACCATATGCTATGGTTAATACTATAATTTTGTGTAGGGACGCGTGCTTCGTGCAGCCAGTACACGGAGGGTTCGAGCAGCTTCGCTAGCTTTGACACTTACGACACTCCACCTACGCGTCCGGATGAGGTCGGGCCGTCACAGCTCTTTGGCGCACCTCAGCCCACTCAGCCGACGCAGGGTTCCGAGCCTCCAGAGTTGACCCCGCCGGTACGCCTGCGTCGCGCTCCTGACCAGTTCACTTTCCCTATGGACCAGGTTCGTCACCGAGGAGCGCAGGCCATTAAGCGTGGTCGTGGGGAGGTTGAGTGTGAGATGCCGGTACACCAGCGTCGCTCCTGACCAGTTCACTTTACCTATGGATCAGTATGCTTGCATAGATGTTAGCTAATGTACTCATGCATTTCTATTACGGTCGTATTTGTGGTTTGTGTTTGACTGAATGGAGGCAACGGTCCATTGCGGTCTGATGCCAGCATTGAGGCAAAGGACAAATGTACAGATCCACAAATTGTATTTCTCGTTTTTGTTTCATTGAATGGAGGCAGCGCTCCATTACGGTCCGATGCCAGCATCGAGGCAAAGGACAAATGAACAGGTACACCATGTAGCCTTTTCATTGAATTTTCAATTCAACGTACTGTAGCTTTCTAGGCTTTTCAGGGATCGGTCATGTCACTTGAACGAAGCAGCGGTAGTACAAATGTAGGTCGTAGCCTTTTCAGTGACTACTCACTTCAACACTGCATGCTACTTACACTACAGGTGCATAAACTTTTCGGAAATTGATGGTGCCACCTCCTCCGCCTCCTCCTTCATATGGTGAAAATTGGTACTATGGACAAGGTTCCTCACAATGGTCCTCGCAACAATCTATGTTCTCTGGATGTCAGAATGATTAGGGGTTATGTTGTCATAACTTTTCACATATCTTTCAATCCTTAGTATGAACTGTGTGTGTTTTATAATTCCTCCAATGAATGTACTATCTTAGAAGGCTATGTTGTATCACATATTTCGTGGAACGAATATCTCATGCAAATGTCTGAAAAAAGTTGTGTTCTGCCAATATCTGAAAAGGCTACATAGGACTATGTCTGAAAAGGCTATGGTGTATGAAATGGAAATGAGCTTAATCGTGCACTTGTGAGGCCAGGTCGGTCTTGAGATGCACG
>JAHUYU010002125.1:0-19893 GCA_030439765.1 Tripidium arundinaceum | reverse complement strand
AAAATTATTTTCTTCTACATGTTGATGCACTCATGCCGATGCATTTTATTTATTGTGGTGACTGGTTTTTATCCCTTTGTTAAAAGGTTTAAAAATCATTTGAAAATTGGATTTGGAAAATCGAATTGGAAAATAAAAAGGGATTTCTATTCATTCCCTTCCCCTCTTTCCTATTCGGCCTGTTAGCCCAACTCTCCGCCGGCCCGCGTGCCTCCTTTCCCCTCTCCTCTCCGCGCTTTTCTTGGGCCGGCCCAGCTCGCGCGCAGGTGAAGCTGCCGCCCTTCCCTCTCTTCCCCAGTCGCTGACCAGCCGGGCCCGCATGTCGGCGCCATCTTCTTCCTCAACCGCCTCCTCCGCTCGTCTCCCGGTCAAGGCGGAACCGCCGCTTCGCGCCCACGCCTCGCGTCGTGGGAGCGTCCCCTCGCGCCTCGGCTCGATAAAACGGGAGCCGGACCCGTTGCTGCTCCCCCTGCTGCCCCACCCCACTCGTCTCTCCCTGAAGCACAGGGTAGTTTTCGCCAAAGCGGAGCCGCCGTGGCCATCGTCATCGACCGCCGTCTCTCCGTCAAATTGGGTGAGTGCCGAGCGTCTCCAAGCGATGGTGATATACCCCGCTCCGTTTTCCCCTTCTTTCTCGCTCTCTATTCGCTCAAACGTCGTCACCGTCGCGTGCAGTTTGCCGCCGTCCGCCCCTCCACGTGGTCCGTCGTCTCCGAGCCGTTCCCGCCTCAATTCATCGCCGTGGTGAGCTTCGCCGTGCACCCCTCTTTCTTCCCGTCCGTTTCCCATGTCAAATGGTGGCCGGTATCGCCATTTTCATGTGCGCCGGCGAGCTTCCCCGCCCCGGCCATGGCAGCCACCGCGTCGCTCGCCTTCCCCGGCCGGACAAAGGGCTTGGGCGAGGTCGCCATCGCCTCCGCATCATCCTGGAGCCTTCGGTTCGTCGAACCGTGGCCTGTAGCGCCAAAATGGGCAACGCCGGCGAGTTCCTCGCCGTCGGTAATGGCGGCGCCGCCGCGCCCCTCTCCAACTCCGGCAGCCGCCTCTCTCTCTCTCCCTCTTCCATTTAATCCTGGCCGTTCACCGCTCAATCAACGGCCCAGGGAGGCCGATACCCCTTCGCGGGTCATTTTGCTAAAGGGTCCCTCAACTTTTCACAAATATAACCCGCAGTCCTCAGCCTGATGGATTTTCCCGATTTTTGATTTATTTAAAATCCGAAAATAGATCAACTTATTTACAGAATTGCCACTGCATTAAATTGCTTATAAAAACTTCGTTTTAGCTCCGATTTGATCCATTCAAATTGCGTTGGGTTCGTAATTTAGTGCTCTACGTGTTCATACCACTGTTAATCAATTTTGCAACTTTTAAATTTCATGAATATTTATATTTAATTAAACTACTATAGGAAAACATTGCTAACTCATATCTTTTGCGTTCTAGCTCCGATTTTCGTGAACTTCGCGTCAATGTGATCGTAGAGAGACGTAGAATATTTTCATAAACTTTTTATCTTGCTTTTATACTGCTGGCGTACTGTTCTAACAGTAGGTTTGTTTGCCCTGTATGAATGCTTCTGGAATGCGTGTTGTTGCTTTGTCGGTCGAGTTCAGACGGTGAGGAGTACGTTGGGAACCAGGAGAACTTTGAGGATCAGCAGGACCAGCAAGAGTTTGTGAACCAAGGCAAGTATAGCATGGGCTTACCTTGATTCCTATTCATTATATAATCCACTCATTATGCATGTGTCAAATATTGCTCAACTATAAGGACATCCTAGCCATTTATGACTTGTACCTTGATCCCTATGGGTATTATTGCATGTGGGTAGAATGCTAGTGCTCTAACTAAACATGATCCACACTATGACTAATGGAATCAACGGATAAACATGATGGTGACAATTGAACTATAGGGTGAAGGTGCAAATGATGTTGATCAAGTTGCCCTAAACTCTACGTAAGGACTTATCTGTCGGCAAAAGCTGGGATTGACAGTGCAACCGTGAGAGTCATATGGCTCTGGCTTTAGCTCAGTAATAGGATCTTTTCTAGCTTGTTAGAGGTTACCCGAAAGGGCGCAGGAGAGGCTTGCCACTTTGGGTATAGGACTGCCCCTGTTCTTATGTGTATAGCCGCGAAGGATTTGTGCCAAAGAAAAGGGGGTTCCTACATCTGCCTGCCGAGAAAACCTCGCGGCCCTAACATGTTAGAGAGGCCTATGGAAGGCTTCATAGTGTACCCTGCCTGCTCACCTTGGGAGTGTTAGGGGGTTGACGGACCCCGGGCATTTTGGGCAACACGACTCACGGGTAAAGAAGGGGAAAACGGAGCGGGGTATATCACCATCGCTTGGAGACGCTCGGCACTCACCCAATTTGACGGAGAGACGGCGGTCGATGACGATGGCCACGGCGGCTCCGCTTTGGCGAAAACTACCCTGTGCTTCAGGGAGAGACGAGTGGGGGTGGGGCAGCAGGGGGAGCAGCAACGGGTCCGGCTCCCGTTTTATCGAGCCGAGGCGCGAGGGGACGCTCCCACGACGCGAGGCGTGGGCGCGAAGCGGCGGTTCCGCCTTGACCGGGAGACGAGCGGAGGAGGCGGTTGAGGAAGAAGATGGCGCCGACATGCGGGCCCGGCTGGTCAGCGACTGGGGAAGAGAGGGAAGGGCGGCAGCTTCACCTGCGCGCGAGCTGGGCCGGCCCAAGAAAAGCGCGAGAGGAGAGGGGAAAGGAGGCACGCGGGCCGGCGGAGAGTTGGGCTAACAGGCCGAATAGGAAAGAGGGGAAGGGAATGAATAGAAATCCCTTTTTATTTTCCAATTCGATTTTCCAAATCCAATTTTCAAATGATTTTTAAACCTTTAACAAAGGGATAAAAACCAGTCACCACAATAAATAAAATGCATCGGCATGAGTGCATCAACATGTAGCTAACCCTATGATTGATTTTATTTTCATAAAGAAAATTATTTTCTTCTACATTTGAATGCACACTTATATTCATAAATAAATCATATTTAGCTATATAAAAAAAGTAAAATCTAGGATGTTACAATTCTACCCCCCTTAAAAAGAATCTCGTCCTCGAGATTAAGGTTGGTGCTTACTCAAACAGCTGCGGGTAAGACTTTCGCATATCCTCTTCTCTTTCCCAAGTAGCCTCATCTTCTGAATATCGATTCCACTGTACCTTGCACATCTTTATAGTTCGGCTCCTTGTAACTCTTTCTGCAGTTTCTAAGATCTTTATCGGATACTCTTCATATGTGAGATCTTCTTTAACGGCAAGCTCTTCCAAAGGAATCTGCTCTTCCGGTATCCACAAACACTTTTTCAACTGAGAAACATGGAACACATCATGCACACCTGACAAACTTTCTGGCAGTTCTAACTGATAGGCCACTTCTCCACGTCTCTCTAAAACCTTGAATGGTCCCACATACCTCGGTGCTAGCTTGCCCTTCATATTGAATCTTCTCACATTTCTCATTGGTGACACCTTCAAATACACATAATCACCTACTTTGAAACTCAACTCTCTTCTTCTGGTATCAGCATAACTCTTTTGTCTAGACTGTGCTATTCTCAAATTGTCCCTAATCATTCTCACTTGTTCCTCTGCATTACGTAGGACATCAGGTCCAAACACTTGAGTTTCACCTGTCTGATTCCAGAATAAAGGTGTTCTACACTTACGTCCATATAACGCTTCAAATGGTGCCATTTTGAGACTTTTCTGGTGACTGTTGTTATAAGAAAATTCAGCATATGGCAAACTCTTGTCCCAGCTAGTACCATACTGCAAAGCACAAGCTCTCAACATATCTTCTAAGATTTGATTGGTCCTTTCTGTTTGTCCATCGGTTTGGGGATGATATGCAGAACTGAAATTCAGCTTTGTCCCTAAAGCCCTATGTACCTTGTGCCAAAATTGGGACGTAAATTGAGTACCTCGATCAGACACGATCTTCTTTGGGACTCCATGTAGGCACACTATCCTCTCCATGTACAACTATGCTAGCCTCGCACCATTATAAGTGGTCTTGACTGGCAGAAAATGAGCAACCTTAGTGAGTCGGTCCACTATTACCCAGATTGAATCATACCCACGTTGAGTGCGAGGTAATCCAGTAATAAAGTCCATACCGACTTCTTCCCACTTCCACTCTGGTATTTTCATTGGTTGCAGCAATCCTGCAGGCCTTTGGTGCTCAGCTTTTACCCTTTGACAAGTATCACATATGGCCACATACTCTGCCACATCTCTTTTCAACCCATACCACCAATACTTCTCTTTAAGATCTAAATACATTTTGGTGCTTCCAGGGTGTATTGAATAAGCAGACTCATGTGCTTCTCGCAAGATTGTATCACGGATAGCTTTCACTTCAGGTACACATATCCTTTTCCCAAACCATAGAGTACCATTCTCATCCAGCCTAAAGCCTGGTGCCTTTCCAAGCACTACATTCTCTGCAATCTCCCTTAGCTTCTCATCCTCCAACTGACCTTTGCGTATATCTTGCTCCAACGTAGGCTCTATTGCCAATTCCATAACATTATTGACGAAACCCAAATTGAGATGTTCTATTTCAGCACGCAACTCTGTAGGTATGAACGTCAGCTGAAGTCCATTGGCATAGCTCTTCCTGCTAAGTGCATCAGCTACAACATTTGCCTTCCCAGGATGGTAGTGCACCTCCAAGTCATAGTCCTTGATTAACTCTAACCAACGACGCTGTCTCAGATTTAGATCTGACTGTGTGAAAATATACTTCAAGCTCTTGTGATATGTATAAATGTCACTTTTGTGTCCAATTAGATAATGTCTCCAGATCTTCAAAGCATGGACAACTGCGGCTAATTCCAAATCGTGAGTAGGGTAGTTCAGTTCGTGCTTTCTCAACTGCCTTGATGCGTATGCCACCACTTTTCCTTCTTGCATAAGCACACACCCAAGGCCTAAGCGAGATGCATCACAGTAGATAGAGAAGCTAAGGGAGATTGCAGAGAATGTAGTGCTTGGAAAGGCACCAGGCTTTAGGCTGGATGAGAATGGTACTCTATGGTTTGGGAAAAGGATATGTGTACCTGAAGTGAAAGCTATCCGTGATACAATCTTGCGAGAAGCACATGAGTCTGCTTATTCAATACACCCTGGAAGCACCAAAATGTATTTAGATCTTAAAGAGAAGTATTGGTGGTATGGGTTGAAAAGAGATGTGGCAGAGTATGTGGCCATATGTGATACTTGTCAAAGGGTAAAAGCTGAGCACCAAAGGCCTGCAGGATTGCTGCAACCAATGAAAATACCAGAGTGGAAGTGGGAAGAAGTCGGTATGGACTTTATTACTGGATTACCTCGCACTCAACGTGGGTATGATTCAATCTGGGTAATAGTGGACCGACTCACTAAGGTTGCTCATTTTCTGCCAGTCAAGACCACTTATAATGGTGCGAGGCTAGCATAGTTGTACATGGAGAGGATAGTGTGCCTACATGGAGTCCCAAAGAAGATCGTGTCTGATCGAGGTACTCAATTTACGTCCCAATTTTGGCACAAGGTACATAGGGCTTTAGGGACAAAGCTGAATTTCAGTTCTGCATATCATCCCCAAACCGATGGACAAACAGAAAGGACCAATCAAATCTTAGAAGATATGTTGAGAGCTTGTGCTTTGCAGTATGGTACTAGCTGGGACAAGAGTTTGCCATATGCTGAATTTTCTTATAACAACAGTCACCAGAAAAGTCTCAAAATGGCACCATTTGAAGCGTTATATGGACGTAAGTGTAGAACACCTTTATTCTGGAATCAGACAGGTGAAACTCAAGTGTTTGGACCTGATGTCCTACGTAATGCAGAGGAACAAGTGAGAATGATTAGGGACAATTTGAGAATAGCACAGTCTAGACAAAAGAGTTATGCTGATACCAGAAGAAGAGAGTTGAGTTTCAAAGTAGGTGATTATGTGTATTTGAAGGTGTCACCAATGAGAAATGTGAGAAGATTCAATATGAAGGGCAAGCTAGCACCGAGGTATGTGGGACCATTCAAGGTTTTAGAGAGACGTGGAGAAGTGGCCTATCAGTTAGAACTGCCAGAAAGTTTGTCAGGTGTGCATGAGTGCATCAACATGTAGCTAACCCTATGATTGATTTTATTTTCATAAAGAAAATTATTTTCTTCTACATTTGAATGCACACTTATATTCATAAATAAATCATATTTAGCTATATAAAAAAAGTAAAATCTAGGATGTTACAATTCTACCCCCCCTTAAAAAGAATCTCGTCCTCGAGATTAAGGTTGGTGCTTACTCAAACAGCTGCGGGTAAGACTTTCGCATATCCTCTTCTCTTTCCCAAGTAGCCTCATCTTCTGAATATCGATTCCACTGTACCTTGCACATCTTTATAGTTCGGCTCCTTGTAACTCTTTCTGCAGTTTCTAAGATCTTTATCGGATACTCTTCATATGTGAGATCTTCTTTAACGGCAAGCTCTTCCAAAGGAATCTGCTCTTCCGGTATCCACAAACACTTTTTCAACTGAGAAACATGGAACACATCATGCACACCTGACAAACTTTCTGGCAGTTCTAACTGATAGGCCACTTCTCCACGTCTCTCTAAAACCTTGAATGGTCCCACATACCTCGGTGCTAGCTTGCCCTTCATATTGAATCTTCTCACATTTCTCATTGGTGACACCTTCAAATACACATAATCACCTACTTTGAAACTCAACTCTCTTCTTCTGGTATCAGCATAACTCTTTTGTCTAGACTGTGCTATTCTCAAATTGTCCCTAATCATTCTCACTTGTTCCTCTGCATTACGTAGGACATCAGGTCCAAACACTTGAGTTTCACCTGTCTGATTCCAGAATAAAGGTGTTCTACACTTACGTCCATATAACGCTTCAAATGGTGCCATTTTGAGACTTTTCTGGTGACTGTTGTTATAAGAAAATTCAGCATATGGCAAACTCTTGTCCCAGCTAGTACCATACTGCAAAGCACAAGCTCTCAACATATCTTCTAAGATTTGATTGGTCCTTTCTGTTTGTCCATCGGTTTGGGGATGATATGCAGAACTGAAATTCAGCTTTGTCCCTAAAGCCCTATGTACCTTGTGCCAAAATTGGGACGTAAATTGAGTACCTCGATCAGACACGATCTTCTTTGGGACTCCATGTAGGCACACTATCCTCTCCATGTACAACTATGCTAGCCTCGCACCATTATAAGTGGTCTTGACTGGCAGAAAATGAGCAACCTTAGTGAGTCGGTCCACTATTACCCAGATTGAATCATACCCACGTTGAGTGCGAGGTAATCCAGTAATAAAGTCCATACCGACTTCTTCCCACTTCCACTCTGGTATTTTCATTGGTTGCAGCAATCCTGCAGGCCTTTGGTGCTCAGCTTTTACCCTTTGACAAGTATCACATATGGCCACATACTCTGCCACATCTCTTTTCAACCCATACCACCAATACTTCTCTTTAAGATCTAAATACATTTTGGTGCTTCCAGGGTGTATTGAATAAGCAGACTCATGTGCTTCTCGCAAGATTGTATCACGGATAGCTTTCACTTCAGGTACACATATCCTTTTCCCAAACCATAGAGTACCATTCTCATCCAGCCTAAAGCCTGGTGCCTTTCCAAGCACTACATTCTCTGCAATCTCCCTTAGCTTCTCTATCTACTGTGATGCATCTCGCTTAGGCCTTGGGTGTGTGCTTATGCAAGAAGGAAAAGTGGTGGCATACGCATCAAGGCAGTTGAGAAAGCACGAACTGAACTACCCTACTCACGATTTGGAATTAGCCGCAGTTGTCCATGCTTTGAAGATCTGGAGACATTATCTAATTGGACACAAAAGTGACATTTATACATATCACAAGAGCTTGAAGTATATTTTCACACAGTCAGATCTAAATCTGAGACAGCGTCGTTGGTTAGAGTTAATCAAGGACTATGACTTGGAGGTGCACTACCATCCTGGGAAGGCAAATGTTGTAGCTGATGCACTTAGCAGGAAGAGCTATGCCAATGGACTTCAGCTGACGTTCATACCTACAGAGTTGCGTGCTGAAATAGAACATCTCAATTTGGGTTTCGTCAATAATGTTATGGAATTGGCAATAGAGCCTACGTTGGAGCAAGATATACGCAAAGGTCAGTTGGAGGATGAGAAGCTAAGGGAGATTGCAGAGAATGTAGTGCTTGGAAAGGCACCAGGCTTTAGGCTGGATGAGAATGGTACTCTATGGTTTGGGAAAAGGATATGTGTACCTGAAGTGAAAGCTATCCGTGATACAATCTTGCGAGAAGCACATGAGTCTGCTTATTCAATACACCCTGGAAGCACCAAAATGTATTTAGATCTTAAAGAGAAGTATTGGTGGTATGGGTTGAAAAGAGATGTGGCAGAGTATGTGGCCATATGTGATACTTGTCAAAGGGTAAAAGCTGAGCACCAAAGGCCTGCAGGATTGCTGCAACCAATGAAAATACCAGAGTGGAAGTGGGAAGAAGTCGGTATGGACTTTATTACTGGATTACCTCGCACTCAACGTGGGTATGATTCAATCTGGGTAATAGTGGACCGACTCACTAAGGTTGCTCATTTTCTGCCAGTCAAGACCACTTATAATGGTGCGAGGCTAGCATAGTTGTACATGGAGAGGATAGTGTGCCTACATGGAGTCCCAAAGAAGATCGTGTCTGATCGAGGTACTCAATTTACGTCCCAATTTTGGCACAAGGTACATAGGGCTTTAGGGACAAAGCTGAATTTCAGTTCTGCATATCATCCCCAAACCGATGGACAAACAGAAAGGACCAATCAAATCTTAGAAGATATGTTGAGAGCTTGTGCTTTGCAGTATGGTACTAGCTGGGACAAGAGTTTGCCATATGCTGAATTTTCTTATAACAACAGTCACCAGAAAAGTCTCAAAATGGCACCATTTGAAGCGTTATATGGACGTAAGTGTAGAACACCTTTATTCTGGAATCAGACAGGTGAAACTCAAGTGTTTGGACCTGATGTCCTACGTAATGCAGAGGAACAAGTGAGAATGATTAGGGACAATTTGAGAATAGCACAGTCTAGACAAAAGAGTTATGCTGATACCAGAAGAAGAGAGTTGAGTTTCAAAGTAGGTGATTATGTGTATTTGAAGGTGTCACCAATGAGAAATGTGAGAAGATTCAATATGAAGGGCAAGCTAGCACCGAGGTATGTGGGACCATTCAAGGTTTTAGAGAGACGTGGAGAAGTGGCCTATCAGTTAGAACTGCCAGAAAGTTTGTCAGGTGTGCATGATGTGTTCCATGTTTCTCAGTTGAAAAAGTGTTTGTGGATACCGGAAGAGCAGATTCCTTTGGAAGAGCTTGCCGTTAAAGAAGATCTCACATATGAAGAGTATCCGATAAAGATCTTAGAAACTGCAGAAAGAGTTACAAGGAGCCGAACTATAAAGATGTGCAAGGTACAGTGGAATCGATATTCAGAAGATGAGGCTACTTGGGAAGAGAAGAGGATATGCGAAAGTCTTACCCGCAGCTGTTTGAGTAAGCACCAACCTTAATCTCGAGGACGAGATTCTTTTTAAGGGGGGTAGAATTGTAACATCCTAGATTTTACTTTTTTTATATAGCTAAATATGATTTATTTATGAATATAAGTGTGCATTCAAATGTAGAAGAAAATAATTTTCTTTATGAAAATAAAATCAATCATAGGGTTAGCTACATGTTGATGCACTCATGCCGATGCATTTTATTTATTGTGGTGACTGGTTTTTATCCCTTTGTTAAAAGGTTTAAAAATCATTTGAAAATTGGATTTGGAAAATCGAATTGGAAAATAAAAAGGGATTTCTATTCATTCCCTTCCCCTCTTTCCTATTCGGCCTGTTAGCCCAACTCTCCGCCGGCCCGCGTGCCTCCTTTCCCCTCTCCTCTCCGCGCTTTTCTTGGGCCGGCCCAGCTCGCGCGCAGGTGAAGCTGCCGCCCTTCCCTCTCTTCCCCAGTCGCTGACCAGCCGGGCCCGCATGTCGGCGCCATCTTCTTCCTCAACCGCCTCCTCCGCTCGTCTCCCGGTCAAGGCGGAACCGCCGCTTCGCGCCCACGCCTCGCGTCGTGGGAGCGTCCCCTCGCGCCTCGGCTCGATAAAACGGGAGCCGGACCCGTTGCTGCTCCCCCTGCTGCCCCACCCCACTCGTCTCTCCCTGAAGCACAGGGTAGTTTTCGCCAAAGCGGAGAGGAGAGGGGAAAGGAGGCACGCGGGCCGGCGGAGAGTTGGGCTAACAGGCCGAATAGGAAAGAGGGGAAGGGAATGAATAGAAATCCCTTTTTATTTTCCAATTCGATTTTCCAAATCCAATTTTCAAATGATTTTTAAACCTTTTAACAAAGGGATAAAAACCAGTCACCACAATAAATAAAATGCATCGGCATGAGTGCATCAACATGTAGCTAACCCTATGATTGATTTTATTTTCATAAAGAAAATTATTTTCTTCTACATTTGAATGCACACTTATATTCATAAATAAATCATATTTAGCTATATAAAAAAAGTAAAATCTAGGATGTTACAATTCTACCCCCCTTAAAAAGAATCTCGTCCTCGAGATTAAGGTTGGTGCTTACTCAAACAGCTGCGGGTAAGACTTTCGCATATCCTCTTCTCTTTCCCAAGTAGCCTCATCTTCTGAATATCGATTCCACTGTACCTTGCACATCTTTATAGTTCGGCTCCTTGTAACTCTTTCTGCAGTTTCTAAGATCTTTATCGGATACTCTTCATATGTGAGATCTTCTTTAACGGCAAGCTCTTCCAAAGGAATCTGCTCTTCCGGTATCCACAAACACTTTTTCAACTGAGAAACATGGAACACATCATGCACACCTGACAAACTTTCTGGCAGTTCTAACTGATAGGCCACTTCTCCACGTCTCTCTAAAACCTTGAATGGTCCCACATACCTCGGTGCTAGCTTGCCCTTCATATTGAATCTTCTCACATTTCTCATTGGTGACACCTTCAAATACACATAATCACCTACTTTGAAACTCAACTCTCTTCTTCTGGTATCAGCATAACTCTTTTGTCTAGACTGTGCTATTCTCAAATTGTCCCTAATCATTCTCACTTGTTCCTCTGCATTACGTAGGACATCAGGTCCAAACACTTGAGTTTCACCTGTCTGATTCCAGAATAAAGGTGTTCTACACTTACGTCCATATAACGCTTCAAATGGTGCCATTTTGAGACTTTTCTGGTGACTGTTGTTATAAGAAAATTCAGCATATGGCAAACTCTTGTCCCAGCTAGTACCATACTGCAAAGCACAAGCTCTCAACATATCTTCTAAGATTTGATTGGTCCTTTCTGTTTGTCCATCGGTTTGGGGATGATATGCAGAACTGAAATTCAGCTTTGTCCCTAAAGCCCTATGTACCTTGTGCCAAAATTGGGACGTAAATTGAGTACCTCGATCAGACACGATCTTCTTTGGGACTCCATGTAGGCACACTATCCTCTCCATGTACAACTATGCTAGCCTCGCACCATTATAAGTGGTCTTGACTGGCAGAAAATGAGCAACCTTAGTGAGTCGGTCCACTATTACCCAGATTGAATCATACCCACGTTGAGTGCGAGGTAATCCAGTAATAAAGTCCATACCGACTTCTTCCCACTTCCACTCTGGTATTTTCATTGGTTGCAGCAATCCTGCAGGCCTTTGGTGCTCAGCTTTTACCCTTTGACAAGTATCACATATGGCCACATACTCTGCCACATCTCTTTTCAACCCATCCAGAAAATTTTCAGCCATGCTATTTACCTTTTGTAAGTAATTTATGAATTTTTGGGAAGTTCTCTAAAAGTCATGCACCTTTGTTTGGAAGCAGATGGCCGCCAGAGGAGGAAGAGGCCGAGGCCGTGGACGGGGCCGTGGACATGGCACCCTAGTGGATCCCCCACCGCCACCGCCAGTGACTATTGAACAGCTCATGGGGATGCAGGCACAACTTATGCAAGTGGTGATGGATCGCCTTGATAATCAGCCCGCAGGAGGACCCCCGCCTATCCAGGTCAGGGACAAGCGTGGGGAGTTCATGAAAGGACGTCCACCAGTGTTCACCCATGCTACCGATCCTTTGGAAGCAGATGACTGGTTGAGGGCGGTAGAGAAGCAGCTAAACATAGCCCAGTGCAGTGATCTTGAGAAGGTCTTGTATGCTTCTGGTCAGCTGCAAGGAGCCGCACAAGAATGGTGGGAATCTTACCAATATGGACGCCCAAACAACGCTCCGCCCATCACTTGGAAGGAGTTCAGTGACAGTTTCAGGTCCTACCATATTCCTGAGGGACTCATAGAACTGAAGCAAGAGGAGTTTCGTTCTCTCAAGCAGGGATCTATGTCTGTGGTGGAATATCGTGACAAGTTTGCTCAATTGTCACGTTATGCTCCTGATGAGGTGGCAAAAGATTCTGACAAGCAGCGTCGCTTTCTAAAGGGACTGTATGATGGTCTTCAGTTGCAGTTAATGTCCAATGTCTACCCCAGCTTCCAAGAATTGGTGAACCGTGCTATTGTAATCGATAATAAGCGCAAGGAGATGGATGCCAAGAAGAGGAAGCTCCAAGGGCAGGCTTCTGGAAGCAACACTCGTCTGCGTGCTTATCCTCAGCAGGGTTTTCAACAGAGAAACCAGGGACCACCCAATCAGTGGAACCGTGGCCAGTACCCTCAGCGGAACCAGAACCAGCAACGTCCCCAATACCCACAGCAGTATGGCAACCAGAACCAGCAGCAGCCTCAGCAGCAATCCAGCAACCAGGCACCACGCCAGGGAGTGCCCAACAATGCTCCGGTGAAGAATGGTGCACCCAACAACAACCCCAATGCTTGCTATCGTTGTGGAGAGGTTGGTCACTATGCTCACCAGTGTCCCAAGAAGCAGAACCAGCAAGGTCCGCAGAACCTGAACAACAACCAGAGGCCCAATACTCGAACTCCTTACACTGGGAAAGTGAACCATGTGTCGACTGATATAGCTCAGGAGGCGTCTGAGGTTATGTTGGGTACGTTCAGTGTCAACTCAATCTCTGCTACAGTACTTTTCGATTCTGGTGCTTCACATTCTTTCATTTCTCAAGCCTTTGTTAGAATGCATAGCGTACCTTTATGTGCAATGAAGAACCCCATGCTAGTAAATTCACCAGGGGGTAGTATGCCAGCTTCTTATTGGAGTCCCTCCACTAGTATTTCTTTGAGGGGGGTAGATTTCAAAGTGAACCCCATTGTGCTAAGAACAGCTGGAATTGACCTTATCCTGGGTATGGACTGGATGAAACAACATCGGGCAGTGATTCAGTGCCAGGAGAAAGCAGTTGTTGTGACATCCCCTAGTGGAGACAGAATCAGTATCGAGGTGGCCGTGCAAGCACAGCCGACTGCCACTGTGAACCAGTTGGAAGGTGATGCCAACCAAGAGGATCCAGTGGTGGATGAATTTCCGGATGTGTTCCCTGATGAATTGCCAGGTATGCCACCTGATCGTGACATTGAATTCCTTATTGAGCTTTTACCTGGAACTGCACCTATAGCTAAAAGACCATATAGAATGGGGGTAGATGAACTAGAAGAACTTAAGAAATAAATTAAGGAGTTGCAAGAAAAAGGTTTTATTCGTCCTAGTTCTTCACCCTGGGGAGCACCAGTTATTTTTGTTGATAAGAAAGATGGTACACGAAGAATGTGTGTGGATTATCGGTCACTTAATGAAGTAACTATCAAGAACAAGTACCCTTTGCCTAGAATTGATGACTTATTTGACCAGTTGAAAGGTGCTTGTGTGTTCTCTAAAATTGATCTTCGTTCCGGCTATCATCAATTGAAAATTCGTGCATCTGATATACCTAAGACAGCATTTACTACAAGATATGGCCTGTATGAGTACACGGTTATGTCATTTGGGTTAACAAATGCACCTGCATACTTTATGTACCTGATGAACAAGGTGTTCATGGAGTTTTTGGATAAGTTTGTGGTGGTGTTTATAGATGATATTCTAGTATTCTCCAAAACCAAAGAGGAATATGCTGAACATCTGAGGTTAGTCTTACAAAAGCTCAGAGAACATAAATTATATGCTAAGAGAAGCAAGTGTGAATTTTGGTTGAAGGAAGTCTCTTTTCTGGGTCATGTTGTCTCTAATGGTGGAATAGCAGTAGATCCCAGTAAGGTGCAAGATGTGTTGAACTGGAAACCCCCAACCAATGTTAGTGAAATTCGTAGCTTTTTGGGTTTGGTTGGGTACTATAGAAGGTTTATTGAGGGATTCTCTAAGCTTGCTAAGCCTATGACAGCTCTGTTAGAGAAGAATGCCAAATTTGTCTGGTCGGATAAATGTCAAGCTAATTTTGAGGAGTTAAAGAAGAGGTTGACGACAGCCCCAGTGTTGACCTTACCAGACTTAAACAAGAGCTTCTCTATCTACTGTGATGCACCTCGCTTAGGCCTTGGGTGTGTGCTTATGCAAGAAGGAAAAGTGGTGGCATACGCATCAAGGCAGTTGAGAAAGCACGAACTGAACTACCCTACTCACGATTTGGAATTAGCCGCAGTTGTCCATGCTTTGAAGATCTGGAGACATTATCTAATTGGACACAAAAGTGACATTTATACATATCACAAGAGCTTGAAGTATATTTTCACACAGTCAGATCTAAATCTGAGACAGCGTCGTTGGTTAGAGTTAATCAAGGACTATGACTTGGAGGTGCACTACCATCCTGGGAAGGCAAATGTTGTAGCTGATGCACTTAGCAGGAAGAGCTATGCCAATGGACTTCAGCTGACGTTCATACCTACAGAGTTGCGTGCTGAAATAGAACATCTCAATTTGGGTTTCGTCAATAATGTTATGGAATTGGCAATAGAGCCTACGTTGGAGCAAGATATACGCAAAGGTCAGTTGGAGGATGAGAAGCTAAGGGAGATTGCAGAGAATGTAGTGCTTGGAAAGGCACCAGGCTTTAGGCTGGATGAGAATGGTACTCTATGGTTTGGGAAAAGGATATGTGTACCTGAAGTGAAAGCTATCCGTGATACAATCTTGCGAGAAGCACATGAGTCTGCTTATTCAATACACCCTGGAAGCACCAAAATGTATTTAGATCTTAAAGAGAAGTATTGGTGGTATGGGTTGAAAAGAGATGTGGCAGAGTATGTGGCCATATGTGATACTTGTCAAAGGGTAAAAGCTGAGCACCAAAGGCCTGCAGGATTGCTGCAACCAATGAAAATACCAGAGTGGAAGTGGGAAGAAGTCGGTATGGACTTTATTACTGGATTACCTCGCACTCAACGTGGGTATGATTCAATCTGGGTAATAGTGGACCGACTCACTAAGGTTGCTCATTTTCTGCCAGTCAAGACCACTTATAATGGTGCGAGGCTAGCATAGTTGTACATGGAGAGGATAGTGTGCCTACATGGAGTCCCAAAGAAGATCGTGTCTGATCGAGGTACTCAATTTACGTCCCAATTTTGGCACAAGGTACATAGGGCTTTAGGGACAAAGCTGAATTTCAGTTCTGCATATCATCCCCAAACCGATGGACAAACAGAAAGGACCAATCAAATCTTAGAAGATATGTTGAGAGCTTGTGCTTTGCAGTATGGTACTAGCTGGGACAAGAGTTTGCCATATGCTGAATTTTCTTATAACAACAGTCACCAGAAAAGTCTCAAAATGGCACCATTTGAAGCGTTATATGGACGTAAGTGTAGAACACCTTTATTCTGGAATCAGACAGGTGAAACTCAAGTGTTTGGACCTGATGTCCTACGTAATGCAGAGGAACAAGTGAGAATGATTAGGGACAATTTGAGAATAGCACAGTCTAGACAAAAGAGTTATGCTGATACCAGAAGAAGAGAGTTGAGTTTCAAAGTAGGTGATTATGTGTATTTGAAGGTGTCACCAATGAGAAATGTGAGAAGATTCAATATGAAGGGCAAGCTAGCACCGAGGTATGTGGGACCATTCAAGGTTTTAGAGAGACGTGGAGAAGTGGCCTATCAGTTAGAACTGCCAGAAAGTTTGTCAGGTGTGCATGATGTGTTCCATGTTTCTCAGTTGAAAAAGTGTTTGTGGATACCGGAAGAGCAGATTCCTTTGGAAGAGCTTGCCGTTAAAGAAGATCTCACATATGAAGAGTATCCGATAAAGATCTTAGAAACTGCAGAAAGAGTTACAAGGAGCCGAACTATAAAGATGTGCAAGGTACAGTGGAATCGATATTCAGAAGATGAGGCTACTTGGGAAAGAGAAGAGGATATGCGAAAGTCTTACCCGCAGCTGTTTGAGTAAGCACCAACCTTAATCTCGAGGACGAGATTCTTTTTAAGGGGGGTAGAATTGTAACATCCTAGATTTTACTTTTTTTATATAGCTAAATATGATTTATTTATGAATATAAGTGTGCATTCAAATGTAGAAGAAAATAATTTTCTTTATGAAAATAAAATCAATCATAGGGTTAGCTACATGTTGATGCACTCATGCCGATGCATTTTATTTATTGTGGTGACTGGTTTTTATCCCTTTGTTAAAAGGTTTAAAAATCATTTGAAAATTGGATTTGGAAAATCGAATTGGAAAATAAAAAGGGATTTCTATTCATTCCCTTCCCCTCTTTCCTATTCGGCCTGTTAGCCCAACTCTCCGCCGGCCCGCGTGCCTCCTTTCCCCTCTCCTCTCCGCGCTTTTCTTGGGCCGGCGGAGAGTTGGGCTAACAGGCCGAATAGGAAAGAGGGGAAGGGAATGAATAGAAATCCCTTTTTATTTTCCAATTCGATTTTCCAAATCCAATTTTCAAATGATTTTTAAACCTTTTAACAAAGGGATAAAAACCAGTCACCACAATAAATAAAATGCATCGGCATGAGTGCATCAACATGTAGCTAACCCTATGATTGATTTTATTTTCATAAAGAAAATTATTTTCTTCTACATTTGAATGCACACTTATATCATAAATAAATCATATTTAGCTATATAAAAAAAGTAAAATCTAGGATGTTACAATTCTACCCCCCTTAAAAAGAATCTCGTCCTCGAGATTAAGGTTGGTGCTTACTCAAACAGCTGCGGGTAAGACTTTCGCATATCCTCTTCTCTTTCCCAAGTAGCCTCATCTTCTGAATATCGATTCCACTGTACCTTGCACATCTTTATAGTTCGGCTCCTTGTAACTCTTTCTGCAGTTTCTAAGATCTTTATCGGATACTCTTCATATGTGAGATCTTCTTTAACGGCAAGCTCTTCCAAAGGAATCTGCTCTTCCGGTATCCACAAACACTTTTTCAACTGAGAAACATGGAACACATCATGCACACCTGACAAACTTTCTGGCAGTTCTAACTGATAGGCCACTTCTCCACGTCTCTCTAAAACCTTGAATGGTCCCACATACCTCGGTGCTAGCTTGCCCTTCATATTGAATCTTCTCACATTTCTCATTGGTGACACCTTCAAATACACATAATCACCTACTTTGAAACTCAACTCTCTTCTTCTGGTATCAGCATAACTCTTTTGTCTAGACTGTGCTATTCTCAAATTGTCCCTAATCATTCTCACTTGTTCCTCTGCATTACGTAGGACATCAGGTCCAAACACTTGAGTTTCACCTGTCTGATTCCAGAATAAAGGTGTTCTACACTTACGTCCATATAACGCTTCAAATGGTGCCATTTTGAGACTTTTCTGGAATCAGACAGGTGAAACTCAAGTGTTTGGACCTGATGTCCTACGTAATGCAGAGGAACAAGTGAGAATGATTAGGGACAATTTGAGAATAGCACAGTCTAGACAAAAGAGTTATGCTGATACCAGAAGAAGAGAGTTGAGTTTCAAAGTAGGTGATTATGTGTATTTGAAGGTGTCACCAATGAGAAATGTGAGAAGATTCAATATGAAGGGCAAGCTAGCACCGAGGTATGTGGGACCATTCAAGGTTTTAGAGAGACGTGGAGAAGTGGCCTATCAGTTAGAACTGCCAGAAAGTTTGTCAGGTGTGCATGATGTGTTCCATGTTTCTCAGTTGAAAAAGTGTTTGTGGATACCGGAAGAGCAGATTCCTTTGGAAGAGCTTGCCGTTAAAGAAGATCTCACATATGAAGAGTATCCGATAAAGATCTTAGAAACTGCAGAAAGAGTTACAAGGAGCCGAACTATAAAGATGTGCAAGGTACAGTGGAATCGATATTCAGAAGATGAGGCTACTTGGGAAAGAGAAGAGGATATGCGAAAGTCTTACCCGCAGCTGTTTGAGTAAGCACCAACCTTAATCTCGAGGACGAGATTCTTTTTAAGGGGGGTAGAATTGTAACATCCTAGATTTTACTTTTTTTATATAGCTAAATATGATTTATTTATGAATATAAGTGTGCATTCAAATGTAGAAGAAAATAATTTTCTTTATGAAAATAAAATCAATCATAGGGTTAGCTACATGTTGATGCACTCATGCCGATGCATTTTATTTATTGTGGTGACTGGTTTTTATCCCTTTGTTAAAAGGTTTAAAAATCATTTGAAAATTGGATTTGGAAAATCGAATTGGAAAATAAAAAGGGATTTCTATTCATTCCCTTCCCCTCTTTCCTATTCGGCCTGTTAGCCCAACTCTCCGCCGGCCCAAGAAAAGCGCGGAGAGGAGAGGGGAAAGGAGGCACGCGGGCCGGCGGAGAGTTGGGCTAACAGGCCGAATAGGAAAGAGGGGAAGGGAATGAATAGAAATCCCTTTTTATTTTCCAATTCGATTTTCCAAATCCAATTTTCAAATGATTTTTAAACCTTTTAACAAAGGGATAAAAACCAGTCACCACAATAAATAAAATGCATCGGCATGAGTGCATCAACATGTAGCTAACCCTATGATTGATTTTATTTTCATAAAGAAAATTATTTTCTTCTACATTTGAATGCACACTTATATTCATAAATAAATCATATTTAGCTATATAAAAAAAGTAAAATCTAGGATGTTACAATTCTACCCCCCTTAAAAAGAATCTCGTCCTCGAGATTAAGGTTGGTGCTTACTCAAACAGCTGCGGGTAAGACTTTCGCATATCCTCTTCTCTTTCCCAAGTAGCCTCATCTTCTGAATATCGATTCCACTGTACCTTGCACATCTTTATAGTTCGGCTCCTTGTAACTCTTTCTGCAGTTTCTAAGATCTTTATCGGATACTCTTCATATGTGAGATCTTCTTTAACGGCAAGCTCTTCCAAAGGAATCTGCTCTTCCGGTATCCACAAACACTTTTTCAACTGAGAAACATGGAACACATCATGCACACCTGACAAACTTTCTGGCAGTTCTAACTGATAGGCCACTTCTCCACGTCTCTCTAAAACCTTGAATGGTCCCACATACCTCGGTGCTAGCTTGCCCTTCATATTGAATCTTCTCACATTTCTCATTGGTGACACCTTCAAATACACATAATCACCTACTTTGAAACTCAACTCTCTTCTTCTGGTATCAGCATAACTCTTTTGTCTAGACTGTGCTATTCTCAAATTGTCCCTAATCATTCTCACTTGTTCCTCTGCATTACGTAGGACATCAGGTCCAAACACTTGAGTTTCACCTGTCTGATTCCAGAATAAAGGTGTTCTACACTTACGTCCATATAACGCTTCAAATGGTGCCATTTTGAGACTTTTCTGGTGACTGTTGTTATAAGAAAATTCAGCATATGGCAAACTCTTGTCCCAGCTAGTACCATACTGCAAAGCACAAGCTCTCAACATATCTTCTAAGATTTGATTGGTCC
>JAHUYU010003535.1:0-22979 GCA_030439765.1 Tripidium arundinaceum | reverse complement strand
ATTAGGGTCTATTTGGTTCAGCTGTGTGAGCTGTGAATAGAGATGGTAGGAACCAGATTATCACTAGAATAGATAGAATCCTTTGTATTTTTAGCACTAGCGGGTGACATGACATACCTGCATCCGTGCCCGCAGGTTGAATCTTGTACCCGTACCTGTATCCACATATAGAATTTTATACCCACACCCACACCTATTAGGTACGATACCCGCGGGTAGGATTGCTATTCCTAACTGTGAAAAGGTTGTTTTTGAGTTATATGTTGCAGAAAAGTTGTAAGCTATTTAGTTGAAACAACTGTTAAACATACTCTTCTCTCTATCTCCCTTGAAACAACTATGAAAACAACTCCTAGGAAAAGCTGAAAGACCAAAGCAGAATCTACGGTGCTGCAAAAATTGTACTAAGCGGAAGCAGCGCATTTGAAAAAAAAACAGCTTTAATATTTTACCCATTGAATTGACTTTCTACTTTTTGGCAGCAGAGACACTTTTTAGAAAGCCTTGTTCTACCACATATACTCTCTAATTATATTTCAGAGATAAAAAAAACATAATTTTTTATTATCTAGAATGTTTGGATCTAGGGATTTTCTGTCCCGCTGAATTACCTCGGCTTAGGCCTTGTTTGGATCCCATGGGCTAAATTTTAGCCTTTTTTTAGCCATCTTTTAGCCCTTAGGGATCCAAACAGGTCGGCTAAATGGCAGGCTAATATTTAGCCTTCCCATTGCCCATTAGCCCCTCCAGGTGGGCTAAAGGGGGCTAAAAGTTAATGTGGAGGAGCAAAAGACGCAGAATACCCCACCCCGTAGGTCCCGCCGCCACCGTCCCCAGCTATCTCCCGCGTTCTCTCTCTCTTCCCCAGCGCCCTCTCTTTCCCATCTCTCGCGCGGATCCATGGGGCGCCTGCGCAGCCCCTTGGCGACGGTGTCTCCTATGCGGCCTCTCGACGGCGGTGTCTAGCAACAGCGCCCGTGAGCCCCTCCGGCCACGGTTCCGGCCGCGGTCTCCCAACGGCGGCCCCCGTCGGCAGCGCCTACCCCCATCCCCCACCCCTCGCGACAGCGCACGCGAGGCCCCCTAGTGGCCACGCTCGGGCCCATCCTCCCACCGACGAGCCGAGATCCTCCATGCGGTGGCGAGCATCTCCGGCTGGATCCAGTGGAGGTGTGACGCAGATCCGTCCTCCCGGCGGCGGATCCGATGGAGGCGCGACGCGTATCCATCCTCCTGGCGGTGGCAACCATCTCCGGCCAGATCCGGATCCCAGTGATGGCGCTGTTGTGGGTTGGGCGGGCTCCGAGAGGGAGCGCACGGGAGGGAGCGTGCGGGAAAGGCAGGGCTACATGGCTGTATCTGCATGGGTAATTAGAGGCAAATAGGTCTTGGTAGGGTAGGAGGCTAATCTTTAACTCCTCCGTGCAAACAGCCTAAAGAACTAAACTTTAGCCCCTTCATTTTAAGTGCTAATCTGGAGTTTGTTCGGCTAGTATTAAATCGTCTTCTGCTGATTTGTACGGCTAATTCGTTATGAGAGAAAAATATTATTCTATGACTTATTTATATGGATTAAAATCGGCTAAATAGCACGAGCAAACGGAACCTAAACCGCTAAAGTTTAGCCCACGAATCCATACTGCAGAGACAAGGAGGCTGCTTCCATTGCGAGAGAACCCGAAAGCCACAACATCCTCTCAGTCCCACTTCCCCGCTTCTAGAGGCGAGTCCTCTCTTTTCAGTTTCTCTCTCCCCACTTTCCCAGAGGAGGCAGGTGCGGGCTGCGGAGGCTGCGGCGCGCGTGTGGGAGGGAGAGCGCTCCTCGCCGCGAGGGTTTTCGTATGATAATTCCGGCGACGACGTGGCGGTGGCCGTGGTCCGGTTCTTTATACGCCGCAGAGGGAGAGGGAGGAGGCGGGCCCACGCACCAGGTGTGCAGGGCGCGGTCCACACGATGCCTCCAATCCTCGGTTCCAACGCCCCGAGAGAACCGGAGCTTGGAAGGCCCTGCTAGCTGGCAGGCTGGCACGAACCGGTGGGCCGCTGTTCTGTTTGGGCCCAAACGTCAGTGGCTGTCGATGTTCTTATGGTTCAGCATGTCAGCTTGTACCTCTGTTTTTCTCTTCTCTGGGTTCGAGAGGAATATGCCACGAGGACAATAGGAGATGGCGAATTGGCGATGCCAAGGGGAGACCGGCGCGCTGACTGACATGTGGAGCCGGCAGCAAGGGCGGAGATGGCGAGGCGGGGGCATTGTTTGCTGTTAGACGTTTGTGTCGAGGAGACGAGGCGAAAGCGATGCTCTCTTCCTCTTCTCCAGGGGTCCGCCCAGGCCTGTGCCGCCGTGCGGCTCTGGTGCTATACCGTTAGGAATCGCGTCACGTCACGCCTAATGCTGCCGAAAGAATCTTCGTCGTCTGGGCCATGAAATGGGCTGCTTCTCCTAATTTGGACGACCAAACAGAGGGCAAACACAGCCGGGTACGTGGTCCTCGCCAGGCCGATGCGCATATGCAACGGCCTCCACACAGTGAGAAATCAGAAGTGCTTCTATGCTTGTATGATTGTTTTTTTTTAATGTTGCTTGTATGATTGTATCCTCGTCAACCAAAAGAGACTCAGGTCTGTGCAGCTGTGCTTGCTAGAGGAACTAGAAAAGCAGGAAGATAGACAACTTTAGTTTGGGCATGACAGGAACCACCACTCTTATTTCGGTGTAGTGTACACTGCGTGAATCTTCTGTTAGCCCGCGATTACAAAGAGCACAATATGCTACAAAACCTAGGTGGCCTTTCCTAGACACCAAAACAGCATTGTCGATGGTTCAGACGGATACTGACAATTCAGCTCAGTTGGCTATCGATTCGAAAGAGAAAACGCCTTGCCCAACTGGTATAAAATAAAAACATTAACAAGTGACTCCATAGGGAAGAACTGCAGCTGCCACCGGCCTGCCCTCCTCGTTCAGGATATTATATGTTGAAGCCGCGTTCCTCTGAAAACCATGGAAGCATTGTATTATAAGCAAGAGAGTAACATCACAAGTTTCCTTCCTATTGGAATTCTTAAGCTTTGTTTTCGAAAGAGGAAAAGACGATGAAACAGTGCAAAGGGAGAAGAATGCCATATCAAATGGTGCTTCTAGTTTCATTCCAGTTGACTGCTTCTACTCTCATTCTAGTTGACTGCTTCGGTATTAAGCCATTAAAATGCATACCGAATCAACTGCTTCTAGTTTCATTCCAGTTGACCGAATGAACTTTCGCAGCTCAGGACTGACCAGCTGGATGTGTCTTCCACAACCAAGAATCAAGATCTCTGGAGAAAAATGGCATATCAAATGGTGCAAATCAATTTAATATTTCTACCCATGAGGACGATGAAATATACAGAAAGGATTAGAAAACAAGATCCGGCGCACTATATTGAGCCCCACCATGACAAAATGTTTGCACATCAACCACAACTAAGGACTGACTGTTGAATTAATAAACATAAACAAGAAATCTCTCACAATAAAAAAAAACCATGCATGCCTTATGGCTTTCTAATAGAGCAGCACCAGCACCACTGGTTCACATAAAAACCAAGGAATAAGGCCCATACAAAACATTGGATTGTGACATTAGCGCAATATATGCATGAAGGTAGCAGAGCATTCACCAAGACAAAATTACCTGGGATAGGGTGCACAACTTTGAAGATTGATAAACTGCATTATTTAAGCAAGGAAAAGTGTCAGAAAATAACTTATAAACAGGAACATTACCATCAATACAATGGCAAACAAAAAGTAACAGAGATACTGCACTAAACTCTAATTGCACACTGCAAGGGCATTGAAGTATCAAAGCATCAATATTCATGTTAGCGTATATACAATGGAGTATAAATCACTTGCACCAAACTAACTTCAAGTGTGAGTCCTACCTTTCAGCAGTTATCTCTGAGAACGTTTTGGGTGCCCATGTCATTATCTTGTTCTCTACAATCAATAAGCTGCCTTCATATTTTACATTGTTAATTTTGAATCCAGTGTCATCATACCTACAAAGAGCAGAGCACACTTGAGGCACCTGATCCAATGTTCCAGTTAAAACTGAGCTACGGAACTAAATGATACAGCTTACTGGCTCTTCTTTGATAAATATATAGAAAAAAACACACAACAGCAAAACATTACATAGAACTCCAAGCCTCCAAGACATGGCATATGGCGACATTCAAGTACCTTCTGGACAATAGGTTTTCCCATTTGTGTGTTACTTCTACTAATTGGATATCAGTGAGGCTGACAATTGATAAAAAAAAAAGAGCACTAAAATTTCCATAGCAAATCGAGGATTACGAGAAATTCAGAACATCCTGTCCTATATTGGAAAATGTATTTTTAGAGGAATAGCCAGAGACCTTCCAATGTCTAATTGACACTAATAAATAGTTATCTCAACTCCTATTACACGCCTAAGAAGGAAAGTTTTACTTCAGTTTATTAATGGAGGCTTTCTTGATTGCTAGGTGGTGAAGTATTGAAGCAGCACAATAGTTTGACTTTTTTATCATAAAAATAAGCTGCACTCCTATGAAAACTGGACAAGATAATTTTAAGGAGAAAATTATCCTACAGTAGGATATAGGATTAAAAACAGATCTACATCCACATGTTTTTCGATCGACACCTTTTTGTTTGGAGCCATTTTACTTTGGACCCAATTTCCTCAGTGCCAGTAATAATTATGACTTCCTTGTGTGCCATTGAAATTGTTAAATTTCCTTGTGTGCCACTGCAGCAAAATTTTATCCCTTCCTTGCCTCTACCGTCATGTTCTATTACGTGTTTGGGATAAATGTTCACGGGAGAGATACTGCTGCCAGTTGAACAATGTTGCCTCAATTAGACTGACAGAACAGGTCCACCAAATGACACTTTTCCTTCCCCAGGCCAAGAGCACCGAATAGGCACAGCCACACAGGCCCTTTGCTCCTGCTCTGCACCAAATCCTAGCAGCGACTTCGATTGGGGGCGGCGGCAACCAAGCAAAATCACGGGCAGTGTCTTTTCCACAGCAACTTAACACCAGTATAACAGCCACGTGACGCTAGTCGCAAGGAAGGATAAAAATTTGTCGCATTGGCACACACGTGAATTTAACAATTTCAGTGGTACACAAGGAAGTCATAATTTTCAATGGCACTGAGGAAATTGGGTCCAAAGTAAAATGGCTCCAAACAAAAAGGTGTCGATCGAAAAACATGTGGATGTAGATCTGTTTTTAATCCTATATCCTACTGTAGGATAATTTTCTCCTTAAAATTATCTTGTCCAGTTTTCATAGGAGTGCAGCTTATTTTTATGATAAAAAAGTCAAACTATTGTGCTGCTTCAATACTTCACCACCTAGCAATCAAGAAAGCCTCCATTAATAAACTGAAGTAAAACTTTCCTTCTTAGGCGTGTAATAGGAGTTGAGATAACTATTTATTAGTGTCAATTAGACATTGGAAGGTCTCTGGCTATTCCTCTAAAAATACATTTTCCAATATAGGACAGGATGTTCTGAATTTCTCGTAATCCTCGATTTGCTATGGAAATTTTAGTGCTCTTTTTTTTTTATCAATTGTCAGCCTCACTGATATCCAATTAGTAGAAGTAACACACAAATGGGAAAACCTATTGTCCAGAAGGTACTTGAATGTCGCCATATGCCATGTCTTGGAGGCTTGGAGTTCTATGTAATGTTTTGCTGTTGTGTGTTTTTTTCTATATATTTATCAAAGAAGAGCCAGTAAGCTGTATCATTTAGTTCCGTAGCTCAGTTTTAACTGGAACATTGGATCAGGTGCCTCAAGTGTGCTCTGCTCTTTGTAGGTATGATGACACTGGATTCAAAATTAACAATGTAAAATATGAAGGCAGCTTATTGATTGTAGAGAACAAGATAATGACATGGGCACCCAAAACGTTCTCAGAGATAACTGCTGAAAGGTAGGACTCACACTTGAAGTTAGTTTGGTGCAAGTGATTTATACTCCATTGTATATACGCTAACATGAATATTGATGCTTTGATACTTCAATGCCCTTGCAGTGTGCAATTAGAGTTTAGTGCAGTATCTCTGTTACTTTTTGTTTGCCATTGTATTGATGGTAATGTTCCTGTTTATAAGTTATTTTCTGACACTTTTCCTTGCTTAAATAATGCAGTTTATCAATCTTCAAAGTTGTGCACCCTATCCCAGGTAATTTTGTCTTGGTGAATGCTCTGCTACCTTCATGCATATATTGCGCTAATGTCACAATCCAATGTTTTGTATGGGCCTTATTCCTTGGTTTTTATGTGAACCAGTGGTGCTGGTGCTGCTCTATTAGAAAGCCATAAGGCATGCATGGTTTTTTTTTATTGTGAGAGATTTCTTGTTTATGTTTATTAATTCAACAGTCAGTCCTTAGTTGTGGTTGATGTGCAAACATTTTGTCATGGTGGGGCTCAATATAGTGCGCCGGATCTTGTTTTCTAATCCTTTCTGTATATTTCATCGTCCTCATGGGTAGAAATATTAAATTGATTTGCACCATTTGATATGCCATTTTTCTCCAGAGATCTTGATTCTTGGTTGTGGAAGACACATCCAGCTGGTCAGTCCTGAGCTGCGAAAGTTCATTCGGTCAACTGGAATGAAACTAGAAGCAGTTGATTCGGTATGCATTTTAATGGCTTAATACCGAAGCAGTCAACTAGAATGAGAGTAGAAGCAGTCAACTGGAATGAAACTAGAAGCACCATTTGATATGGCATTCTTCTCCCTTTGCACTGTTTCATCGTCTTTTCCTCTTTCGAAAACAAAGCTTAAGAATTCCAATAGGAAGGAAACTTGTGATGTTACTCTCTTGCTTATAATACAATGCTTCCATGGTTTTCAGAGGAACGCGGCTTCAACATATAATATCCTGAACGAGGAGGGCAGGCCGGTGGCAGCTGCAGTTCTTCCCTATGGAGTCACTTGTTAATGTTTTTATTTTATACCAGTTGGGCAAGGCGTTTTCTCTTTCGAATCGATAGCCAACTGAGCTGAATTGTCAGTATCCGTCTGAACCATCGACAATGCTGTTTTGGTGTCTAGGAAAGGCCACCTAGGTTTTGTAGCATATTGTGCTCTTTGTAATCGCGGGCTAACAGAAGATTCACGCAGTGTACACTACACCGAAATAAGAGTGGTGGTTCCTGTCATGCCCAAACTAAAGTTGTCTATCTTCCTGCTTTTCTAGTTCCTCTAGCAAGCACAGCTGCACAGACCTGAGTCTCTTTTGGTTGACGAGGATACAATCATACAAGCAACATTAAAAAAAAACAATCATACAAGCATAGAAGCACTTCTGATTTCTCACTGTGTGGAGGCCGTTGCATATGCGCATCGGCCTGGCGAGGACCACGTACCCGGCTGTGTTTGCCCTCTGTTTGGTCGTCCAAATTAGGAGAAGCAGCCCATTTCATGGCCCAGACGACGAAGATTCTTTCGGCAGCATTAGGCGTGACGTGACGCGATTCCTAACGGTATAGCACCAGAGCCGCACGGCGGCACAGGCCTGGGCGGACCCCTGGAGAAGAGGAAGAGAGCATCGCTTTCGCCTCGTCTCCTCGACACAAACGTCTAACAGCAAACAATGCCCCCGCCTCGCCATCTCCGCCCTTGCTGCCGGCTCCACATGTCAGTCAGCGCGCCGGTCTCCCCTTGGCATCGCCAATTCGCCATCTCCTATTGTCCTCGTGGCATATTCCTCTCGAACCCAGAGAAGAGAAAAACAGAGGTACAAGCTGACATGCTGAACCATAAGAACATCGACAGCCACTGACGTTTGGGCCCAAACAGAACAGCGGCCCACCGGTTCGTGCCAGCCTGCCAGCTAGCAGGGCCTTCCAAGCTCCGGTTCTCTCGGGGCGTTGGAACCGAGGATTGGAGGCATCGTGTGGACCGCGCCCTGCACACCTGGTGCGTGGGCCCGCCTCCTCCCTCTCCCTCTGCGGCGTATAAAGAACCGGACCACGGCCACCGCCACGTCGTCGCCGGAATTATCATACGAAAACCCTCGCGGCGAGGAGCGCTCTCCCTCCCACACGCGCGCCGCAGCCTCCGCAGCCCGCACCTGCCTCCTCAACTTGTCGTGCTCGTGCGCTACTCTCTCGAGTGCGGCGCGGAGCACGGGGACATCAAATGGCGGCCGCGGCGGAGATCGGTGGTTTCACGGCGGCGAGAGTGGCGGCGGCGGCGCTCAGGCCGGCTGCGCACCCAGCCCCGGCGGCGGCGGCGCGACCGCAGCCCAGGAGGGCGGTGGCGGCGCAGTCGCTGCGGACGACCGCCACCGAGACGCTGACGGCGGATCTCGCCGGCACGACCAACGGCGCGGTGCATGCTCAGGTGAGTGGCATCCTTTAGCACTTCTGCCTTCGGAATCGGGACTCTGCCTTCTCCTTGCACGCTTGGTTGCTTGGCAGTATTAGTGTACAGACACTTTCTATTTCTGAGTGCATGGTGCTTGATGTGGTTCGCAGAGGAAATTAGTCTCAGGTTTTGCTTCGGCCTTGCATCGGATTAGTCCCATGTTTTGTGTTTGGCGATTGGATCCCAAGCGTTGTAATTCGCAGTTGATGATCGTAATGTAGTTGTTGCTGCGGGCTCGTTAGTGAACAGAGGTTGGTCGTCTGATCCCGACCTCCAGGCTCAGAGATTTGATGATTGTCATTTCAATGGTGAATAGAACTACAGAAATAGCATTGCATTTATAGATGTTTGCTCATTTCTAGGACATTTTTATCTAGATACTCCTTTTACTTGATCTGATTTAGTGCCCGTTCTGGCTCCATGATGTTAGTACCTGATGCTATTTCTACCACCATCTGAAGTTTGTAACCAATATTTAGCTTATTTTAGACTTTTTAGTAACAACTCACTTTTGAGTATGAAAGATAGGATAATTGATCACTTATGTGGTTACTTCATGTGGTGACGATTTTATCATTTCTGATGCAGATGAATAGTGAGGCTACTAGTGAAATCACTTCACAGGCAGTTATTGCAAATTCTAGGAGGAAGACAAAGATAGTCTGCACCATAGGTCCCTCGACTAACACCCGTGAGATGATTTGGAAGCTTGCAGAGACTGGAATGAATGTAGCACGCCTTAATATGTCCCATGGTGACCACCAGTCACACCAGAAGGTTATTGATTTGGTCAAGGAGTACAATGCACAGAACACTGATGGCAATGTTATTGCCATCATGCTGGACACTAAGGTATATACCCGCTGAATACATTAAAACAAATGCCATAGCAACTTAAGTTCTTATGACTGAATTTGATGGATGCAGGGTCCTGAAGTTAGAAGTGGGGATGTTCCAGAGCCAATCATGCTCAACGAAGGGCAAGAGTTCAATTTCACGATTAAAAGAGGGGTGAGCACTGAAGACACTGTCAGTGTGAACTATGATGACTTCATAAATGATGTTGAAGTTGGCGACATACTGTTAGTGGATGGTGAGCTAAACTCTCAATTGTCATATCCTACTTTGAATGGGCGTAGATGATTAGTTACTTGTTGAAGCAAGCTTCCAAATCATCTCACGGGTGTTAGTCGAGGGACCTATGGTGCAGACTATCTTTGTCTTCCTCCTAGAATTTGCAATAACTGCCTGTGAAGTGATTTCACTAGTAGCCTCACTATTCATCTGCATCAGAAATGATAAAATCGTCACCACATGAAGTAACCACATAAGTGATCAATTATCCTATCTTTCATACTCAAAAGTGAGTTGTTACTAAAAAGTCTAAAATAAGCTAAATATTGGTTACAAACTTCAGATGGTGGTAGAAATAGCATCAGGTACTAACATCATGGAGCCAGAACGGGCACTAAATCAGATCAAGTAAAAGGAGTATCTAGATAAAAATGTCCTAGAAATGAGCAAACATCTATAAATGCAATGCTATTTCTGTAGTTCTATTCACCATTGAAATGACAATCATCAAATCTCTGAGCCTGGAGGTCGGGATCAGACGACCAACCTCTGTTCACTAACGAGCCCGCAGCAACAACTACATTACGATCATCAACTGCGAATTACAACGCTTGGGATCCAATCGCCAAACACAAAACATGGGACTAATCCGATGCAAGGCCGAAGCAAAACCTGAGACTAATTTCCTCTGCGAACCACATCAAGCACCATGCACTCAGAAATAGAAAGTGTCTGTACACTAATACTGCCAAGCAACCAAGCGTGCAAGGAGAAGGCAGAGTCCCGATTCCCGAAGGCAGAAGTGCTAAAGGATGCCACTCACCTGAGCATGCACCGCGCCGTTGGTCGTGCCGGCGAGATCCGCCGTCAGCGTCTCGGTGGCGGTCGTCCGCAGCGACTGCGCCGCCACCGCCCTCCTGGGCTGCGGTCGCGCCGCCGCCGCCGGGGCTGGGTGCGCAGCCGGCCTGAGCGCCGCCGCCGCCACTCTCGCCGCCGTGAAACCACCGATCTCCGCCGCGGCCGCCATTTGATGTCCCCGTGCTCCGCGCCGCACTCGAGAGAGTAGCGCACGAGCACGACAAGTTGAGGAGGCAGGTGCGGGCTGCGGAGGCTGCGGCGCGCGTGTGGGAGGGAGAGCGCTCCTCGCCGCGAGGGTTTTCGTATGATAATTCCGGCGACGACGTGGCGGTGGCCGTGGTCCGGTTCTTTATACGCCGCAGAGGGAGAGGGAGGAGGCGGGCCCACGCACCAGGTGTGCAGGGCGCGGTCCACACGATGCCTCCAATCCTCGGTTCCAACGCCCCGAGAGAACCGGAGCTTGGAAGGCCCTGCTAGCTGGCAGGCTGGCACGAACCGGTGGGCCGCTGTTCTGTTTGGGCCCAAACGTCAGTGGCTGTCGATGTTCTTATGGTTCAGCATGTCAGCTTGTACCTCTGTTTTTCTCTTCTCTGGGTTCGAGAGGAATATGCCACGAGGACAATAGGAGATGGCGAATTGGCGATGCCAAGGGGAGACCGGCGCGCTGACTGACATGTGGAGCCGGCAGCAAGGGCGGAGATGGCGAGGCGGGGGCATTGTTTGCTGTTAGACGTTTGTGTCGAGGAGACGAGGCGAAAGCGATGCTCTCTTCCTCTTCTCCAGGGGTCCGCCCAGGCCTGTGCCGCCGTGCGGCTCTGGTGCTATACCGTTAGGAATCGCGTCACGTCACGCCTAATGCTGCCGAAAGAATCTTCGTCGTCTGGGCCATGAAATGGGCTGCTTCTCCTAATTTGGACGACCAAACAGAGGGCAAACACAGCCGGGTACGTGGTCCTCGCCAGGCCGATGCGCATATGCAACGGCCTCCACACAGTGAGAAATCAGAAGTGCTTCTATGCTTGTATGATTGTTTTTTTTTAATGTTGCTTGTATGATTGTATCCTCGTCAACCAAAAGAGACTCAGGTCTGTGCAGCTGTGCTTGCTAGAGGAACTAGAAAAGCAGGAAGATAGACAACTTTAGTTTGGGCATGACAGGAACCACCACTCTTATTTCGGTGTAGTGTACACTGCGTGAATCTTCTGTTAGCCCGCGATTACAAAGAGCACAATATGCTACAAAACCTAGGTGGCCTTTCCTAGACACCAAAACAGCATTGTCGATGGTTCAGACGGATACTGACAATTCAGCTCAGTTGGCTATCGATTCGAAAGAGAAAACGCCTTGCCCAACTGGTATAAAATAAAAACATTAACAAGTGACTCCATAGGGAAGAACTGCAGCTGCCACCGGCCTGCCCTCCTCGTTCAGGATATTATATGTTGAAGCCGCGTTCCTCTGAAAACCATGGAAGCATTGTATTATAAGCAAGAGAGTAACATCACAAGTTTCCTTCCTATTGGAATTCTTAAGCTTTGTTTTCGAAAGAGGAAAAGACGATGAAACAGTGCAAAGGGAGAAGAATGCCATATCAAATGGTGCTTCTAGTTTCATTCCAGTTGACTGCTTCTACTCTCATTCTAGTTGACTGCTTCGGTATTAAGCCATTAAAATGCATACCGAATCAACTGCTTCTAGTTTCATTCCAGTTGACCGAATGAACTTTCGCAGCTCAGGACTGACCAGCTGGATGTGTCTTCCACAACCAAGAATCAAGATCTCTGGAGAAAAATGGCATATCAAATGGTGCAAATCAATTTAATATTTCTACCCATGAGGACGATGAAATATACAGAAAGGATTAGAAAACAAGATCCGGCGCACTATATTGAGCCCCACCATGACAAAATGTTTGCACATCAACCACAACTAAGGACTGACTGTTGAATTAATAAACATAAACAAGAAATCTCTCACAATAAAAAAAAACCATGCATGCCTTATGGCTTTCTAATAGAGCAGCACCAGCACCACTGGTTCACATAAAAACCAAGGAATAAGGCCCATACAAAACATTGGATTGTGACATTAGCGCAATATATGCATGAAGGTAGCAGAGCATTCACCAAGACAAAATTACCTGGGATAGGGTGCACAACTTTGAAGATTGATAAACTGCATTATTTAAGCAAGGAAAAGTGTCAGAAAATAACTTATAAACAGGAACATTACCATCAATACAATGGCAAACAAAAAGTAACAGAGATACTGCACTAAACTCTAATTGCACACTGCAAGGGCATTGAAGTATCAAAGCATCAATATTCATGTTAGCGTATATACAATGGAGTATAAATCACTTGCACCAAACTAACTTCAAGTGTGAGTCCTACCTTTCAGCAGTTATCTCTGAGAACGTTTTGGGTGCCCATGTCATTATCTTGTTCTCTACAATCAATAAGCTGCCTTCATATTTTACATTGTTAATTTTGAATCCAGTGTCATCATACCTACAAAGAGCAGAGCACACTTGAGGCACCTGATCCAATGTTCCAGTTAAAACTGAGCTACGGAACTAAATGATACAGCTTACTGGCTCTTCTTTGATAAATATATAGAAAAAAACACACAACAGCAAAACATTACATAGAACTCCAAGCCTCCAAGACATGGCATATGGCGACATTCAAGTACCTTCTGGACAATAGGTTTTCCCATTTGTGTGTTACTTCTACTAATTGGATATCAGTGAGGCTGACAATTGATAAAAAAAAAAGAGCACTAAAATTTCCATAGCAAATCGAGGATTACGAGAAATTCAGAACATCCTGTCCTATATTGGAAAATGTATTTTTAGAGGAATAGCCAGAGACCTTCCAATGTCTAATTGACACTAATAAATAGTTATCTCAACTCCTATTACACGCCTAAGAAGGAAAGTTTTACTTCAGTTTATTAATGGAGGCTTTCTTGATTGCTAGGTGGTGAAGTATTGAAGCAGCACAATAGTTTGACTTTTTTATCATAAAAATAAGCTGCACTCCTATGAAAACTGGACAAGATAATTTTAAGGAGAAAATTATCCTACAGTAGGATATAGGATTAAAAACAGATCTACATCCACATGTTTTTCGATCGACACCTTTTTGTTTGGAGCCATTTTACTTTGGACCCAATTTCCTCAGTGCCATTGAAAATTATGACTTCCTTGTGTACCACTGAAATTGTTAAATTCACGTGTGTGCCAATGCGACAAATTTTTATCCCTTCCTTGCGACTAGCGTCACGTGGCTGTTATACTGGTGTTAAGTTGCTGTGGAAAAGACACTGCCCGTGATTTTGCTTGGTTGCCGCCGCCCCCAATCGAAGTCGCTGCTAGGATTTGGTGCAGAGCAGGAGCAAAGGGCCTGTGTGGCTGTGCCTATTCGGTGCTCTTGGCCTGGGGAAGGAAAAGTGTCATTTGGTGGACCTGTTCTGTCAGTCTAATTGAGGCAACATTGTTCAACTGGCAGCAGTATCTCTCCCGTGAACATTTATCCCAAACACGTAATAGAACATGACGGTAGAGGCAAGGAAGGGATAAAATTTTGCTGCAGTGGCACACAAGGAAATTTAACAATTTCAATGGCACACAAGGAAGTCATAATTATTACTGGCACTGAGAGAATTAGCTCGTTTGTCAAATGGGATACCTATATCGTTTCTTCCCCCTGGGTCTGCTGCGTTGCTGTAGCATTCCCACAGGGTGTTTACCCTATCTTTTCCACTTGGAGGGCTTAGAGTTCTCCGTTATGTTTTAGGCGTTGTAATTCAGTGTATCTTCTATTAAAAATAGAAAGTCAAAATATGTACAAGTGGAAAAGATAGGGTAAACACCCTGTGGGAATGCTACAGCAACGCAGCAGACCCAGGGGGAAGAAACGATATAGGTATCCCATTTGACAAACGAGCTAATTCTCTCAGTGCCAGTAATAATTATGACTTCCTTGTGTGCCATTGAAATTGTTAAATTTCCTTGTGTGCCACTGCAGCAAAATTTTATCCCTTCCTTGCCTCTACCGTCATGTTCTATTACGTGTTTGGGATAAATGTTCACGGGAGAGATACTGCTGCCAGTTGAACAATGTTGCCTCAATTAGACTGACAGAACAGGTCCACCAAATGACACTTTTCCTTCCCCAGGCCAAGAGCACCGAATAGGCACAGCCACACAGGCCCTTTGCTCCTGCTCTGCACCAAATCCTAGCAGCGACTTCGATTGGGGGCGGCGGCAACCAAGCAAAATCACGGGCAGTGTCTTTTCCACAGCAACTTAACACCAGTATAACAGCCACGTGACGCTAGTCGCAAGGAAGGGATAAAAATTTGTCGCATTGGCACACACGTGAATTTAACAATTTCAGTGGTACACAAGGAAGTCATAATTTTCAATGGCACTGAGGAAATTGGGTCCAAAGTAAAATGGCTCCAAACAAAAAGGTGTCGATCGAAAAACATGTGGATGTAGATCTGTTTTTAATCCTATATCCTACTGTAGGATAATTTTCTCCTTAAAATTATCTTGTCCAGTTTTCATAGGAGTGCAGCTTATTTTTATGATAAAAAAGTCAAACTATTGTGCTGCTTCAATACTTCACCACCTAGCAATCAAGAAAGCCTCCATTAATAAACTGAAGTAAAACTTTCCTTCTTAGGCGTGTAATAGGAGTTGAGATAACTATTTATTAGTGTCAATTAGACATTGGAAGGTCTCTGGCTATTCCTCTAAAAATACATTTTCCAATATAGGACAGGATGTTCTGAATTTCTCGTAATCCTCGATTTGCTATGGAAATTTTAGTGCTCTTTTTTTTTTATCAATTGTCAGCCTCACTGATATCCAATTAGTAGAAGTAACACACAAATGGGAAAACCTATTGTCCAGAAGGTACTTGAATGTCGCCATATGCCATGTCTTGGAGGCTTGGAGTTCTATGTAATGTTTTGCTGTTGTGTGTTTTTTTCTATATATTTATCAAAGAAGAGCCAGTAAGCTGTATCATTTAGTTCCGTAGCTCAGTTTTAACTGGAACATTGGATCAGGTGCCTCAAGTGTGCTCTGCTCTTTGTAGGTATGATGACACTGGATTCAAAATTAACAATGTAAAATATGAAGGCAGCTTATTGATTGTAGAGAACAAGATAATGACATGGGCACCCAAAACGTTCTCAGAGATAACTGCTGAAAGGTAGGACTCACACTTGAAGTTAGTTTGGTGCAAGTGATTTATACTCCATTGTATATACGCTAACATGAATATTGATGCTTTGATACTTCAATGCCCTTGCAGTGTGCAATTAGAGTTTAGTGCAGTATCTCTGTTACTTTTTGTTTGCCATTGTATTGATGGTAATGTTCCTGTTTATAAGTTATTTTCTGACACTTTTCCTTGCTTAAATAATGCAGTTTATCAATCTTCAAAGTTGTGCACCCTATCCCAGGTAATTTTGTCTTGGTGAATGCTCTGCTACCTTCATGCATATATTGCGCTAATGTCACAATCCAATGTTTTGTATGGGCCTTATTCCTTGGTTTTTATGTGAACCAGTGGTGCTGGTGCTGCTCTATTAGAAAGCCATAAGGCATGCATGGTTTTTTTTTATTGTGAGAGATTTCTTGTTTATGTTTATTAATTCAACAGTCAGTCCTTAGTTGTGGTTGATGTGCAAACATTTTGTCATGGTGGGGCTCAATATAGTGCGCCGGATCTTGTTTTCTAATCCTTTCTGTATATTTCATCGTCCTCATGGGTAGAAATATTAAATTGATTTGCACCATTTGATATGCCATTTTTCTCCAGAGATCTTGATTCTTGGTTGTGGAAGACACATCCAGCTGGTCAGTCCTGAGCTGCGAAAGTTCATTCGGTCAACTGGAATGAAACTAGAAGCAGTTGATTCGGTATGCATTTTAATGGCTTAATACCGAAGCAGTCAACTAGAATGAGAGTAGAAGCAGTCAACTGGAATGAAACTAGAAGCACCATTTGATATGGCATTCTTCTCCCTTTGCACTGTTTCATCGTCTTTTCCTCTTTCGAAAACAAAGCTTAAGAATTCCAATAGGAAGGAAACTTGTGATGTTACTCTCTTGCTTATAATACAATGCTTCCATGGTTTTCAGAGGAACGCGGCTTCAACATATAATATCCTGAACGAGGAGGGCAGGCCGGTGGCAGCTGCAGTTCTTCCCTATGGAGTCACTTGTTAATGTTTTTATTTTATACCAGTTGGGCAAGGCGTTTTCTCTTTCGAATCGATAGCCAACTGAGCTGAATTGTCAGTATCCGTCTGAACCATCGACAATGCTGTTTTGGTGTCTAGGAAAGGCCACCTAGGTTTTGTAGCATATTGTGCTCTTTGTAATCGCGGGCTAACAGAAGATTCACGCAGTGTACACTACACCGAAATAAGAGTGGTGGTTCCTGTCATGCCCAAACTAAAGTTGTCTATCTTCCTGCTTTTCTAGTTCCTCTAGCAAGCACAGCTGCACAGACCTGAGTCTCTTTTGGTTGACGAGGATACAATCATACAAGCAACATTAAAAAAAAACAATCATACAAGCATAGAAGCACTTCTGATTTCTCACTGTGTGGAGGCCGTTGCATATGCGCATCGGCCTGGCGAGGACCACGTACCCGGCTGTGTTTGCCCTCTGTTTGGTCGTCCAAATTAGGAGAAGCAGCCCATTTCATGGCCCAGACGACGAAGATTCTTTCGGCAGCATTAGGCGTGACGTGACGCGATTCCTAACGGTATAGCACCAGAGCCGCACGGCGGCACAGGCCTGGGCGGACCCCTGGAGAAGAGGAAGAGAGCATCGCTTTCGCCTCGTCTCCTCGACACAAACGTCTAACAGCAAACAATGCCCCGCCTCGCCATCTCCGCCCTTGCTGCCGGCTCCACATGTCAGTCAGCGCGCCGGTCTCCCCTTGGCATCGCCAATTCGCCATCTCCTATTGTCCTCGTGGCATATTCCTCTCGAACCCAGAGAAGAGAAAAACAGAGGTACAAGCTGACATGCTGAACCATAAGAACATCGACAGCCACTGACGTTTGGGCCCAAACAGAACAGCGGCCCACCGGTTCGTGCCAGCCTGCCAGCTAGCAGGGCCTTCCAAGCTCCGGTTCTCTCGGGGCGTTGGAACCGAGGATTGGAGGCATCGTGTGGACCGCGCCCTGCACACCTGGTGCGTGGGCCCGCCTCCTCCTCTCCCTCTGCAAGCTTCCAAATCATCTCACGGGTGTTAGTCGAGGGACCTATGGTGCAGACTATCTTTGTCTTCCTCCTAGAATTTGCAATAACTGCCTGTGAAGTGATTTCACTAGTAGCCTCACTATTCATCTGCATCAGAAATGATAAAATCGTCACCACATGAAGTAACCACATAAGTGATCAATTATCCTATCTTTCATACTCAAAAGTGAGTTGTTACTAAAAAGTCTAAAATAAGCTAAATATTGGTTACAAACTTCAGATGGTGGTAGAAATAGCATCAGGTACTAACATCATGGAGCCAGAACGGGCACTAAATCAGATCAAGTAAAAGGAGTATCTAGATAAAAATGTCCTAGAAATGAGCAAACATCTATAAATGCAATGCTATTTCTGTAGTTCTATTCACCATTGAAATGACAATCATCAAATCTCTGAGCCTGGAGGTCGGGATCAGACGACCAACCTCTGTTCACTAACGAGCCCGCAGCAACAACTACATTACGATCATCAACTGCGAATTACAACGCTTGGGATCCAATCGCCAAACACAAAACATGGGACTAATCCGATGCAAGGCCGAAGCAAAACCTGAGACTAATTTCCTCTGCGAACCACATCAAGCACCATGCACTCAGAAATAGAAAGTGTCTGTACACTAATACTGCCAAGCAACCAAGCGTGCAAGGAGAAGGCAGAGTCCCGATTCCCGAAGGCAGAAGTGCTAAAGGATGCCACTCACCTGAGCATGCACCGCGCCGTTGGTCGTGCCGGCGAGATCCGCCGTCAGCGTCTCGGTGGCGGTCGTCCGCAGCGACTGCGCCGCCACCGCCCTCCTGGGCTGCGGTCGCGCCGCCGCCGCCGGGGCTGGGTGCGCAGCCGGCCTGAGCGCCGCCGCCGCCACTCTCGCCGCCGTGAAACCACCGATCTCCGCCGCGGCCGCCATTTGATGTCCCCGTGCTCCGCGCCGCACTCGAGAGAGTAGCGCACGAGCACGACAAGTTGAGGAGGCAGGTGCGGGCTGCGGAGGCTGCGGCGCGCGTGTGGGAGGGAGAGCGCTCCTCGCCGCGAGGGTTTTCGTATGATAATTCCGGCGACGACGTGGCGGTGGCCGTGGTCCGGTTCTTTATACGCCGCAGAGGAGAGGGAGGAGGCGGGCCCACGCACCAGGTGTGCAGGGCGCGGTCCACACGATGCCTCCAATCCTCGGTTCCAACGCCCCGAGAGAACCGGAGCTTGGAAGGCCCTGCTAGCTGGCAGGCTGGCACGAACCGGTGGGCCGCTGTTCTGTTTGGGCCCAAACGTCAGTGGCTGTCGATGTTCTTATGGTTCAGCATGTCAGCTTGTACCTCTGTTTTTCTCTTCTCTGGGTTCGAGAGGAATATGCCACGAGGACAATAGGAGATGGCGAATTGGCGATGCCAAGGGGAGACCGGCGCGCTGACTGACATGTGGAGCCGGCAGCAAGGGCGGAGATGGCGAGGCGGGGGCATTGTTTGCTGTTAGACGTTTGTGTCGAGGAGACGAGGCGAAAGCGATGCTCTCTTCCTCTTCTCCAGGGGTCCGCCCAGGCCTGTGCCGCCGTGCGGCTCTGGTGCTATACCGTTAGGAATCGCGTCACGTCACGCCTAATGCTGCCGAAAGAATCTTCGTCGTCTGGGCCATGAAATGGGCTGCTTCTCCTAATTTGGACGACCAAACAGAGGGCAAACACAGCCGGGTACGTGGTCCTCGCCAGGCCGATGCGCATATGCAACGGCCTCCACACAGTGAGAAATCAGAAGTGCTTCTATGCTTGTATGATTGTTTTTTTTTAATGTTGCTTGTATGATTGTATCCTCGTCAACCAAAAGAGACTCAGGTCTGTGCAGCTGTGCTTGCTAGAGGAACTAGAAAAGCAGGAAGATAGACAACTTTAGTTTGGGCATGACAGGAACCACCACTCTTATTTCGGTGTAGTGTACACTGCGTGAATCTTCTGTTAGCCCGCGATTACAAAGAGCACAATATGCTACAAAACCTAGGTGGCCTTTCCTAGACACCAAAACAGCATTGTCGATGGTTCAGACGGATACTGACAATTCAGCTCAGTTGGCTATCGATTCGAAAGAGAAAACGCCTTGCCCAACTGGTATAAAATAAAAACATTAACAAGTGACTCCATAGGGAAGAACTGCAGCTGCCACCGGCCTGCCCTCCTCGTTCAGGATATTATATGTTGAAGCCGCGTTCCTCTGAAAACCATGGAAGCATTGTATTATAAGCAAGAGAGTAACATCACAAGTTTCCTTCCTATTGGAATTCTTAAGCTTTGTTTTCGAAAGAGGAAAAGACGATGAAACAGTGCAAAGGGAGAAGAATGCCATATCAAATGGTGCTTCTAGTTTCATTCCAGTTGACTGCTTCTACTCTCATTCTAGTTGACTGCTTCGGTATTAAGCCATTAAAATGCATACCGAATCAACTGCTTCTAGTTTCATTCCAGTTGACCGAATGAACTTTCGCAGCTCAGGACTGACCAGCTGGATGTGTCTTCCACAACCAAGAATCAAGATCTCTGGAGAAAAATGGCATATCAAATGGTGCAAATCAATTTAATATTTCTACCCATGAGGACGATGAAATATACAGAAAGGATTAGAAAACAAGATCCGGCGCACTATATTGAGCCCCACCATGACAAAATGTTTGCACATCAACCACAACTAAGGACTGACTGTTGAATTAATAAACATAAACAAGAAATCTCTCACAATAAAAAAAAACCATGCATGCCTTATGGCTTTCTAATAGAGCAGCACCAGCACCACTGGTTCACATAAAAACCAAGGAATAAGGCCCATACAAAACATTGGATTGTGACATTAGCGCAATATATGCATGAAGGTAGCAGAGCATTCACCAAGACAAAATTACCTGGGATAGGGTGCACAACTTTGAAGATTGATAAACTGCATTATTTAAGCAAGGAAAAGTGTCAGAAAATAACTTATAAACAGGAACATTACCATCAATACAATGGCAAACAAAAAGTAACAGAGATACTGCACTAAACTCTAATTGCACACTGCAAGGGCATTGAAGTATCAAAGCATCAATATTCATGTTAGCGTATATACAATGGAGTATAAATCACTTGCACCAAACTAACTTCAAGTGTGAGTCCTACCTTTCAGCAGTTATCTCTGAGAACGTTTTGGGTGCCCATGTCATTATCTTGTTCTCTACAATCAATAAGCTGCCTTCATATTTTACATTGTTAATTTTGAATCCAGTGTCATCATACCTACAAAGAGCAGAGCACACTTGAGGCACCTGATCCAATGTTCCAGTTAAAACTGAGCTACGGAACTAAATGATACAGCTTACTGGCTCTTCTTTGATAAATATATAGAAAAAAACACACAACAGCAAAACATTACATAGAACTCCAAGCCTCCAAGACATGGCATATGGCGACATTCAAGTACCTTCTGGACAATAGGTTTTCCCATTTGTGTGTTACTTCTACTAATTGGATATCAGTGAGGCTGACAATTGATAAAAAAAAAAGAGCACTAAAATTTCCATAGCAAATCGAGGATTACGAGAAATTCAGAACATCCTGTCCTATATTGGAAAATGTATTTTTAGAGGAATAGCCAGAGACCTTCCAATGTCTAATTGACACTAATAAATAGTTATCTCAACTCCTATTACACGCCTAAGAAGGAAAGTTTTACTTCAGTTTATTAATGGAGGCTTTCTTGATTGCTAGGTGGTGAAGTATTGAAGCAGCACAATAGTTTGACTTTTTTATCATAAAAATAAGCTGCACTCCTATGAAAACTGGACAAGATAATTTTAAGGAGAAAATTATCCTACAGTAGGATATAGGATTAAAAACAGATCTACATCCACATGTTTTTCGATCGACACCTTTTTGTTTGGAGCCATTTTACTTTGGACCCAATTTCCTCAGTGCCATTGAAAATTATGACTTCCTTGTGTACCACTGAAATTGTTAAATTCACGTGTGTGCCAATGCGACAAATTTTTATCCCTTCCTTGCGACTAGCGTCACGTGGCTGTTATACTGGTGTTAAGTTGCTGTGGAAAAGACACTGCCCGTGATTTTGCTTGGTTGCCGCCGCCCCCAATCGAAGTCGCTGCTAGGATTTGGTGCAGAGCAGGAGCAAAGGGCCTGTGTGGCTGTGCCTATTCGGTGCTCTTGGCCTGGGGAAGGAAAAGTGTCATTTGGTGGACCTGTTCTGTCAGTCTAATTGAGGCAACATTGTTCAACTGGCAGCAGTATCTCTCCCGTGAACATTTATCCCAAACACGTAATAGAACATGACGGTAGAGGCAAGGAAGGGATGTTCTGAATTTCTCGTAATCCTCGATTTGCTATGGAAATTTTAGTGCTCTTTTTTTTTTATCAATTGTCAGCCTCACTGATATCCAATTAGTAGAAGTAACACACAAATGGGAAAACCTATTGTCCAGAAGGTACTTGAATGTCGCCATATGCCATGTCTTGGAGGCTTGGAGTTCTATGTAATGTTTTGCTGTTGTGTGTTTTTTTCTATATATTTATCAAAGAAGAGCCAGTAAGCTGTATCATTTAGTTCCGTAGCTCAGTTTTAACTGGAACATTGGATCAGGTGCCTCAAGTGTGCTCTGCTCTTTGTAGGTATGATGACACTGGATTCAAAATTAACAATGTAAAATATGAAGGCAGCTTATTGATTGTAGAGAACAAGATAATGACATGGGCACCCAAAACGTTCTCAGAGATAACTGCTGAAAGGTAGGACTCACACTTGAAGTTAGTTTGGTGCAAGTGATTTATACTCCATTGTATATACGCTAACATGAATATTGATGCTTTGATACTTCAATGCCCTTGCAGTGTGCAATTAGAGTTTAGTGCAGTATCTCTGTTACTTTTTGTTTGCCATTGTATTGATGGTAATGTTCCTGTTTATAAGTTATTTTCTGACACTTTTCCTTGCTTAAATAATGCAGTTTATCAATCTTCAAAGTTGTGCACCCTATCCCAGGTAATTTTGTCTTGGTGAATGCTCTGCTACCTTCATGCATATATTGCGCTAATGTCACAATCCAATGTTTTGTATGGGCCTTATTCCTTGGTTTTTATGTGAACCAGTGGTGCTGGTGCTGCTCTATTAGAAAGCCATAAGGCATGCATGGTTTTTTTTTATTGTGAGAGATTTCTTGTTTATGTTTATTAATTCAACAGTCAGTCCTTAGTTGTGGTTGATGTGCAAACATTTTGTCATGGTGGGGCTCAATATAGTGCGCCGGATCTTGTTTTCTAATCCTTTCTGTATATTTCATCGTCCTCATGGGCC
>JAHUYU010003634.1:0-16719 GCA_030439765.1 Tripidium arundinaceum | reverse complement strand
CTGTTTATTTGCTCCATCGCGTGGCCAAAAGTGTTCTTTAGATTCCTTCGAGTTAGCTAGTAGCTAGTATTAAGCAAATTGTTCAAACATCATTGTCAGTTTGCATTGATCGGCCACATGGTTGGTCACTGACTATAATAATTCAAAAGCCTCCCTCACATGATCGATCCATGCTGCCCGACTTGTTGTTTATTCATCGGCTTTAGTCGTTACGGATCGACCTAACCTGACAACAATGTGTGGCATATTTTCTTATTATTAGTTATTGTTATGATGAAGGAGATTAATAGGACTAGTGGAGACGTATTAGTCTGCTGCCCTCCTGGATCTAGGGTGTGAACTGTGAAGATGGCCACTGGCCAGGCCAGATGGGAGAAGCAACGTTGACCGGAGTATATGTCATGCATTCATGCACGCACAGTGCCTGGAGAACAGTGCACGAAAGAAGAAGCATTGACAGGACGATTTCTGGCGATGCCTCTCTTCTGACTTTGTGATATCTCTTGATGGGTCCTTGATTGGATATGGACCAATCAGGCAGGGTTAAAAGGAGTTGTTTGAAGATTCGTTTTACAGAGACACATGAGTGCATTCGTACTACTAGCATATTTGAACGGCACTGCGCAAGAAACAGACAGACGGTGTGTAGTGGAAGAATTAAGAAGCTAGTCTGTGACAGGGGGCACGTTTTTGTTTATCGTCTCAAGCCCTGGCTGGCATGGACTTTGTTGGATGGATAGGCCGGGTAGGGACTAGCTGGGCCTGGTTAAGGGACTCTAGCTAGGTTAATTAGCCTGTGCAGTTTACTGAAACAGGATAGGACAGTACAGTAAGGAACTGGACCTCAATTAACTCAAGAGTTTACGTACGACTGAGGAACCCACATTTTAATTAATCAGTTGGGTCTCGACAAGTGAGCCGGTGACTGGCTGGCATCTCGCTACATGAATTAGTCTTATCCATCTTGATGATCTGATAGTACATATCAGAGCGGGTCAAATAAAGATTCATACTTAGTAGACGCCATTTTAATTTGCATTTTGCTGTGAAGAATCTGTTCCAGATCGAAGGCATCCGATGGCGCCTCTCTTTAAACAATCTTCGCGTCACCTGTGCAGGATGCCGTCGCCGGCTCGCTACACCGACCTGTCAGCAGCACAAGTCCTGTCCCGCTTTTCCTCGGGGGCATGATTATTGATTGGCTCGGAAAGGACAGCGTCCGGCAGCGTGGAGAAAAATCTGCCAAGTGCCAACGACGGCAGCAACGAACGCTGGGACGGAGAAAGGGACGATGCGTGCGGCCTGGCTTGCAGGGTCTTGAAGCAACCCAGGCAGCGACCTTGTCCCCTGCAGTCTCCAACTCGGCCCAACTGCCCGAGAGGCCGGGAGTGGGAGAGGTCTATCAGGTCCTACCGCCGCAAGGACCCGGGTCCAATCGTCCAACACCGGTTGCGACTCAATGCAGCCATGATCACAAGCACTACACTACTACTACTACTCGCAGGATCGGAGTACTCGACCGACAGGTCAGGTTTGCCGTTTCCACAAGCCAGAGAGGTACGTAGAGGAGTGGATCGAATTTGGATTGATCGCAGCAGCCAGCTAGCCTAACTGAAAGAGGGCCAGCACGCTCACTACCTACAGTCAGAACGAGTAGGAACATGCGTGCACCGGAACGACGCTGAGGTGCAGACAGATTCGCGGAATAATCGATCGACCGGGCTGGCACGTAGGGCCGGCCTTTCAGCCTCATCAGCCTCGCGCGGTTGCGCCCAAAGTCGTTGCGCATCTCTCGTATGTTAGGCGACGGCATCCTGCACAGGTGACGCGAAGATTGTTTAAAGAGAGGCGCCATCGGATGCCTTCGATCTGGAACAGATTCTTCACAGCAAAATGCAAATTAAAATGGCGTCTACTAAGTATGAATCTTTATTTGACCCGCTCTGATATGTACTATCAGATCATCAAGATGGATAAGACTAATTCATGTAGCGAGATGCCAGCCAGTCACCGGCTCACTTGTCGAGACCCAACTGATTAATTAAAATGTGGGTTCCTCAGTCGTACGTAAACTCTTGAGTTAATTGAGGTCCAGTTCCTTACTGTACTGTCCTATCCTGTTTCAGTAAACTGCACAGGCTAATTAACCTAGCTAGAGTCCCTTAACCAGGCCCAGCTAGTCCCTACCCGGCCTATCCATCCAACAAAGTCCATGCCAGCCAGGGCTTGAGACGATAAACAAAAACGTGCCCCCTGTCACAGACTAGCTTCTTAATTCTTCCACTACACACCGTCTGTCTGTTTCTTGCGCAGTGCCGTTCAAATATGCTAGTAGTACGAATGCACTCATGTGTCTCTGTAAAACGAATCTTCAAACAACTCCTTTTAACCCTGCCTGATTGGTCCATATCCAATCAAGGACCCATCAAGAGATATCACAAAGTCAGAAGAGAGGCATCGCCAGAAATCGTCCTGTCAATGCTTCTTCTTTCGTGCACTGTTCTCCAGGCACTGTGCGTGCATGAATGCATGACATATACTCCGGTCAACGTTGCTTCTCCCATCTGGCCTGGCCAGTGGCCATCTTCACAGTTCACACCCTAGATCCAGGAGGGCAGCAGACTAATACGTCTCCACTAGTCCTATTAATCTCCTTCATCATAACAATAACTAATAATAAGAAAATATGCCACACATTGTTGTCAGGTTAGGTCGATCCGTAACGACTAAAGCCGATGAATAAACAACAAGTCGGGCAGCATGGATCGATCATGTGAGGGAGGCTTTTGAATTATTATAGTCAGTGACCAACCATGTGGCCGATCAATGCAAACTGACAATGATGTTTGAACAATTTGCTTAATACTAGCTACTAGCTAACTCGAAGGAATCTAAAGAACACTTTTGGCCACGCGATGGAGCAAATAAACAGTAGCCCGTGCCCGTGCATCTCGTTCTGTGCATAAGTAAGAACAGACGCCATTTCGCAGAAAGTGAGAGAGTTTGTTGTTGGTGGTGGATGCAAAAGGATTCGATCGAGCGTCAGCTGCACCATGATTACTGCGAGATGGTGGACAATGCCACAATGGCGCCAAATCGGCAATCGATCTCCGTTCATCTCGAGCAAGAACAGCGAATGGTTTATAGAAGCAACAAACCGTGGATGGTTTGTGTAAATTAACCCCTGCTTCATTCGGCTGCACACCTTGTTACAGCAAAAGGTGCATATGTGTGCATGAACTTTATAGGGCCGATCGGAGTTAGGCAAGACGTATTGTTCGACCCATAACTTTTCGAGAGAGACAGTGAAGTGGAGGGGAGGGGTGCCAAAAGATATGGTGTCATCACTTTGCGTGTTTCCATGTGCCAAGGAACCTCAGCTCAGCTCAGCTCAATAATGCCTGGCTCTGTCTTACGCTCAAGAGCATGGACGTCGACAAGCTGGAAAACGGCGGCGGCGAGGAGAGCCCGCGGCCCGCCGTCAAGTACCACGGCTGGAAGGCCATGCCGTTCATCATCGGTGCGTGCGCTGGCAATTACTACTGACCCCCCCCCCCCCCCCCCCCCCCTCTCTCTCTCTCTCTCGCCTGTGTCGTGTACTCGTGTGTGGCTGGCAATGGTGGTGTTGTCGAGTGAAATTGAATTGCGGCTGCTTGCCCGCGCATACAATTACATACGCAGGGAACGAGACGTTCGAGAAGCTGGGGACGCTGGGCACGTCGGCGAACCTGCTGGTGTACCTGACGCAGGTGTTCCACATGCGGAGCGTGGACGCGGCGACGCTGCTCAACGGGCTCAACGGCACCACCAGCCTCGCCCCCATCATCGGCGCCTTCCTCTCCGACGCCTACCTCGGCCGCTACCTCGCGCTCGCCATCGCCTCCGTCGCCTCCCTCATCGTAAGCAGCGCTAGAATCTCCGCCCCTCCTGTTATTACCTTAATTCATTTGCGACGTCCGTCCGTCCTTGCCGCCGGGCCGAGCCAGGCCGGCGGCGGGTCGGATTTCGGGGGTGGGGTAGGTGGGCGGAATTCGGCGTGCAGGGTGGTTGACGGGTTCCTTCGTTACGTTGCCCGCGGGGTCATCAGATTCAGCTTTTGCGACGACGGTGAGGTTGGTGGTCTCTGTCCCGGCTTGCGACGAGTTGGAGTTGGACTCACTCTCGAGCGGCCGAGCTGTTCTTCCTTTGTTTTTCCCTCTCCATCCGGTGGGGTGGATTGGAGTCTGGTGGTCACCGGTCGCTGTTAAGTTGGCAAGGAGAGGGGGGTGCCTTTGAGTCCAACGCAAGGCGAATTTTCTGGTGCGTAGTTCGCTCGTCTTATTCTCAGTTTATTTCAGCTTATTCTCTCTCACAGAACAATATTAAATTAGTTAAAATCAGCCGGTTTTTGTACCAGCCGAACGCCCCCATAAGTGGCCAAGTGGTCCTCATCACCGTCGTCATCGCTGGTCGCGAGGAGGTCTAGGGTTTTTGGAACTGTTCGCTGGTTTCATCAACTTCCAAAGCGACGATGCATCCCCGGGGCCAAATCCTGAAATTCCTGACCCGACTGCCCTCTCCTCTGTTGAGAAGACCAAATGAGACCAAGGAAGAGTGGGGAATTGGAAGGGGGAAAAAACGACAGCGAGAGGGAGCAGCGGCATTGACCTTTCCAGCCAAACACCCGAACGGACGTGACAAGTTGGGGAGGATGATTGGACCAGATTGGTTAGGTGGGCGTTGTTCATCGTGGGGGCGTATTGGGCTATTGGGAGAGTTGTTGCAGACTGTTTGTCCGGGGAGACAGACGGCGAGAGCGAACGAGAAGTTGTTAGCATGGCTGCGTCCAGTGATCAGTGAGCGTAAGACAGAGCCAGGCATTATTGAGCTGAGCTGAGCTGAGGTTCCTTGGCACATGGAAACACGCAAAGTGATGACACCATATCTTTTGGCACCCCTCCCCTCCACTTCACTGTCTCTCTCGAAAAGTTATGGGTCGAACAATACGTCTTGCCTAACTCCGATCGGCCCTATAAAGTTCATGCACACATATGCACCTTTTGCTGTAACAAGGTGTGCAGCCGAATGAAGCAGGGTTAATTTACACAACCATCCACGGTTTGTTGCTTCTATAAACCATTCGCTGTTCTTGCTCGAGATGAACGGAGATCGATTGCCGATTTGGCGCCATTGTGGCATTGTCCACCATCTCGCAGTAATCATGGTGCAGCTGACGCTCGATCGAATCCTTTTGCATCCACCACCAACAACAAACTCTCTCACTTTCTGCGAAATGGCGTCTGTTCTTACTTATGCACAGAACGAGATGCACGGGCACGGGCTACTGTTTATTTGCTCCATCGCGTGGCCAAAAGTGTTCTTTAGATTCCTTCGAGTTAGCTAGTAGCTAGTATTAAGCAAATTGTTCAAACATCATTGTCAGTTTGCATTGATCGGCCACATGGTTGGTCACTGACTATAATAATTCAAAAGCCTCCCTCACATGATCGATCCATGCTGCCCGACTTGTTGTTTATTCATCGGCTTTAGTCGTTACGGATCGACCTAACCTGACAACAATGTGTGGCATATTTTCTTATTATTAGTTATTGTTATGATGAAGGAGATTAATAGGACTAGTGGAGACGTATTAGTCTGCTGCCCTCCTGGATCTAGGGTGTGAACTGTGAGATGGCCACTGGCCAGGCCAGATGGGAGAAGCAACGTTGACCGGAGTATATGTCATGCATTCATGCACGCACAGTGCCTGGAGAACAGTGCACGAAAGAAGAAGCATTGACAGGACGATTTCTGGCGATGCCTCTCTTCTGACTTTGTGATATCTCTTGATGGGTCCTTGATTGGATATGGACCAATCAGGCAGGGTTAAAAGGAGTTGTTTGAAGATTCGTTTTACAGAGACACATGAGTGCATTCGTACTACTAGCATATTTGAACGGCACTGCGCAAGAAACAGACAGACGGTGTGTAGTGGAAGAATTAAGAAGCTAGTCTGTGACAGGGGGCACGTTTTTGTTTATCGTCTCAAGCCCTGGCTGGCATGGACTTTGTTGGATGGATAGGCCGGGTAGGGACTAGCTGGGCCTGGTTAAGGGACTCTAGCTAGGTTAATTAGCCTGTGCAGTTTACTGAAACAGGATAGGACAGTACAGTAAGGAACTGGACCTCAATTAACTCAAGAGTTTACGTACGACTGAGGAACCCACATTTTAATTAATCAGTTGGGTCTCGACAAGTGAGCCGGTGACTGGCTGGCATCTCGCTACATGAATTAGTCTTATCCATCTTGATGATCTGATAGTACATATCAGAGCGGGTCAAATAAAGATTCATACTTAGTAGACGCCATTTTAATTTGCATTTTGCTGTGAAGAATCTGTTCCAGATCGAAGGCATCCGATGGCGCCTCTCTTTAAACAATCTTCGCGTCACCTGTGCAGGATGCCGTCGCCTAACATACGAGAGATGCGCAACGACTTTGGGCGCAACCGCGCGAGGCTGATGAGGCTGAAAGGCCGGCCCTACGTGCCAGCCCGGTCGATCGATTATTCCGCGAATCTGTCTGCACCTCAGCGTCGTTCCGGTGCACGCATGTTCCTACTCGTTCTGACTGTAGGTAGTGAGCGTGCTGGCCCTCTTTCAGTTAGGCTAGCTGGCTGCTGCGATCAATCCAAATTCGATCCACTCCTCTACGTACCTCTCTGGCTTGTGGAAACGGCAAACCTGACCTGTCGGTCGAGTACTCCGATCCTGCGAGTAGTAGTAGTAGTGTAGTGCTTGTGATCATGGCTGCATTGAGTCGCAACCGGTGTTGGACGATTGGACCCGGGTCCTTGCGGCGGTAGGACCTGATAGACCTCTCCCACTCCCGGCCTCTCGGGCAGTTGGGCCGAGTTGGAGACTGCAGGGGACAAGGTCGCTGCCTGGGTTGCTTCAAGACCCTGCAAGCCAGGCCGCACGCATCGTCCCTTTCTCCGTCCCAGCGTTCGTTGCTGCCGTCGTTGGCACTTGGCAGATTTTTCTCCACGCTGCCGGACGCTGTCCTTTCCGAGCCAATCAATAATCATGCCCCCGAGGAAAAGCGGGACAGGACTTGTGCTGCTGACAGGTCGGTGGTAGCGAGCCGGCGACGGCATCCTGCACAGGTGACGCGAAGATTGTTTAAAGAGAGGCGCCATCGGATGCCTTCGATCTGGAACAGATTCTTCACAGCAAAATGCAAATTAAAATGGCGTCTACTAAGTATGAATCTTTATTTGACCCGCTCTGATATGTACTATCAGATCATCAAGATGGATAAGACTAATTCATGTAGCGAGATGCCAGCCAGTCACCGGCTCACTTGTCGAGACCCAACTGATTAATTAAAATGTGGGTTCCTCAGTCGTACGTAAACTCTTGAGTTAATTGAGGTCCAGTTCCTTACTGTACTGTCCTATCCTGTTTCAGTAAACTGCACAGGCTAATTAACCTAGCTAGAGTCCCTTAACCAGGCCCAGCTAGTCCCTACCCGGCCTATCCATCCAACAAAGTCCATGCCAGCCAGGGCTTGAGACGATAAACAAAACGTGCCCCCCTGTCACAGACTAGCTTCTTAATTCTTCCACTACACACCGTCTGTCTGTTTCTTGCGCAGTGCCGTTCAAATATGCTAGTAGTACGAATGCACTCATGTGTCTCTGTAAAACGAATCTTCAAACAACTCCTTTTAACCCTGCCTGATTGGTCCATATCCAATCAAGGACCCATCAAGAGATATCACAAAGTCAGAAGAGAGGCATCGCCAGAAATCGTCCTGTCAATGCTTCTTCTTTCGTGCACTGTTCTCCAGGCACTGTGCGTGCATGAATGCATGACATATACTCCGGTCAACGTTGCTTCTCCCATCTGGCCTGGCCAGTGGCCATCTTCACAGTTCACACCCTAGATCCAGGAGGGCAGCAGACTAATACGTCTCCACTAGTCCTATTAATCTCCTTCATCATAACAATAACTAATAATAAGAAAATATGCCACACATTGTTGTCAGGTTAGGTCGATCCGTAACGACTAAAGCCGATGAATAAACAACAAGTCGGGCAGCATGGATCGATCATGTGAGGGAGGCTTTTGAATTATTATAGTCAGTGACCAACCATGTGGCCGATCAATGCAAACTGACAATGATGTTTGAACAATTTGCTTAATACTAGCTACTAGCTAACTCGAAGGAATCTAAAGAACACTTTTGGCCACGCGATGGAGCAAATAAACAGTAGCCCGTGCCCGTGCATCTCGTTCTGTGCATAAGTAAGAACAGACGCCATTTCGCAGAAAGTGAGAGAGTTTGTTGTTGGTGGTGGATGCAAAAGGATTCGATCGAGCGTCAGCTGCACCATGATTACTGCGAGATGGTGGACAATGCCACAATGGCGCCAAATCGGCAATCGATCTCCGTTCATCTCGAGCAAGAACAGCGAATGGTTTATAGAAGCAACAAACCGTGGATGGTTTGTGTAAATTAACCCCTGCTTCATTCGGCTGCACACCTTGTTACAGCAAAAGGTGCATATGTGTGCATGAACTTTATAGGGCCGATCGGAGTTAGGCAAGACGTATTGTTCGACCCATAACTTTTCGAGAGAGACAGTGAAGTGGAGGGGAGGGGTGCCAAAAGATATGGTGTCATCACTTTGCGTGTTTCCATGTGCCAAGGAACCTCAGCTCAGCTCAGCTCAATAATGCCTGGCTCTGTCTTACGCTCACTGATCACTGGACGCAGCCATGCTAACAACTTCTCGTTCGCTCTCGCCGTCTGTCTCCCCGGACAAACAGTCTGCAACAACTCTCCCAATAGCCCAATACGCCCCCACGATGAACAACGCCCACCTAACCAATCTGGTCCAATCATCCTCCCCAACTTGTCACGTCCGTTCGGGTGTTTGGCTGGAAAGGTCAATGCCGCTGCTCCCTCTCGCTGTCGTTTTTTTCCCCCTTCCAATTCCCCACTCTTCCTTGGTCTCATTTGGTCTTCTCAACAGAGGAGAGGGCAGTCGGGTCAGGAATTTCAGGATTTGGCCCCGGGGATGCATCGTCGCTTTGGAAGTTGATGAAACCAGCGAACAGTTCCAAAAACCCTAGACCTCCTCGCGACCAGCGATGACGACGGTGATGAGGACCACTTGGCCACTTATGGGGGCGTTCGGCTGGTACAAAAACCGCTGATTTTAACTAATTTAATATTGTTCTGTGAGAGAGAATAAGCTGAAATAAACTGAGAATAAGACGAGCGAACTACGCACCAGAAAATTCGCCTTGCGTTGGACTCAAAGGCACCCCCCTCTCCTTGCCAACTTAACAGCGACCGGTGACCACCAGACTCCAATCCACCCCACCGGATGGAGAGGGAAAAACAAAGGAAGAACAGCTCGGCCGCTCGAGAGTGAGTCCAACTCCAACTCGTCGCAAGCCGGGACAGAGACCACCAACCTCACCGTCGTCGCAAAAGCTGAATCTGATGACCCCGCGGGCAACGTAACGAAGGAACCCGTCAACCACCCTGCACGCCGAATTCCGCCCACCTACCCCACCCCCGAAATCCGACCCGCCGCCGGCCTGGCTCGGCCCGGCGGCAAGGACGGACGGACGTCGCAAATGAATTAAGGTAATAACAGGAGGGGCGGAGATTCTAGCGCTGCTTACGATGAGGGAGGCGACGGAGGCGATGGCGAGCGCGAGGTAGCGGCCGAGGTAGGCGTCGGAGAGGAAGGCGCCGATGATGGGGGCGAGGCTGGTGGTGCCGTTGAGCCCGTTGAGCAGCGTCGCCGCGTCCACGCTCCGCATGTGGAACACCTGCGTCAGGTACACCAGCAGGTTCGCCGACGTGCCCAGCGTCCCCAGCTTCTCGAACGTCTCGTTCCCTGCGTATGTAATTGTATGCGCGGGCAAGCAGCCGCAATTCAATTTCACTCGACAACACCACCATTGCCAGCCACACACGAGTACACGACACAGGCGAGAGAGAGAGAGAGAGGGGGGGGGGGGGGGGGGGGGGTCAGTAGTAATTGCCAGCGCACGCACCGATGATGAACGGCATGGCCTTCCAGCCGTGGTACTTGACGGCGGGCCGCGGGCTCTCCTCGCCGCCGCCGTTTTCCAGCTTGTCGACGTCCATGCTCTTGAGCTTCCGGGACACCTCCTCGTCGTCCCGCCCGCCGCCCACGCGCATTCTCCCCTCCTCTCTCTCCTTCCTTCTTCCCGGCCGGGGGAGACGAGACGAGCGCGCCTCCCTTCCCTTCCCTTCCCCTTGTGACTCTCTCTCTCTGGCACCTGTCAGTAATGAGAAGAGCATCATGCCTACCGGTTTATAAAAGGCCTCCCAATCCCACTACCCAGCAGCACAACAGCAGCAGCAGTGGCGTTGCAGTCAGTCACGGGTCCAGCAGCTGTCGATTTTTTTTTAAATTTTATTTCCCCCGCCACTCATCCACCACCCTGACTTATCTTTTATTACATCCTGGTCCTCCACTCCTCCACGCTGCCTTCGTCTTCATCTTCGTTTCCTCCCCCAAGCCCCAAGTTATGAAAGCGACCTGGGGCGGGTCAGGTCAGGTCGGGCCGATCTGAATCCATCATAGCTGCTGGCTGGCTGCATTGCGCGTATGGACGGAGTCTGGTGGTCACCGGTCGCTGTTAAGTTGGCAAGGAGAGGGGGGTGCCTTTGAGTCCAACGCAAGGCGAATTTTCTGGTGCGTAGTTCGCTCGTCTTATTCTCAGTTTATTTCAGCTTATTCTCTCTCACAGAACAATATTAAATTAGTTAAAATCAGCCGGTTTTTGTACCAGCCGAACGCCCCCATAAGTGGCCAAGTGGTCCTCATCACCGTCGTCATCGCTGGTCGCGAGGAGGTCTAGGGTTTTTGGAACTGTTCGCTGGTTTCATCAACTTCCAAAGCGACGATGCATCCCCGGGGCCAAATCCTGAAATTCCTGACCCGACTGCCCTCTCCTCTGTTGAGAAGACCAAATGAGACCAAGGAAGAGTGGGGAATTGGAAGGGGGAAAAAACGACAGCGAGAGGGAGCAGCGGCATTGACCTTTCCAGCCAAACACCCGAACGGACGTGACAAGTTGGGGAGGATGATTGGACCAGATTGGTTAGGTGGGCGTTGTTCATCGTGGGGGCGTATTGGGCTATTGGGAGAGTTGTTGCAGACTGTTTGTCCGGGGAGACAGACGGCGAGAGCGAACGAGAAGTTGTTAGCATGGCTGCGTCCAGTGATCAGTGAGCGTAAGACAGAGCCAGGCATTATTGAGCTGAGCTGAGCTGAGGTTCCTTGGCACATGGAAACACGCAAAGTGATGACACCATATCTTTTGGCACCCCTCCCCTCCACTTCACTGTCTCTCTCGAAAAGTTATGGGTCGAACAATACGTCTTGCCTAACTCCGATCGGCCCTATAAAGTTCATGCACACATATGCACCTTTTGCTGTAACAAGGTGTGCAGCCGAATGAAGCAGGGGTTAATTTACACAAACCATCCACGGTTTGTTGCTTCTATAAACCATTCGCTGTTCTTGCTCGAGATGAACGGAGATCGATTGCCGATTTGGCGCCATTGTGGCATTGTCCACCATCTCGCAGTAATCATGGTGCAGCTGACGCTCGATCGAATCCTTTTGCATCCACCACCAACAACAAACTCTCTCACTTTCTGCGAAATGGCGTCTGTTCTTACTTATGCACAGAACGAGATGCACGGGCACGGGCTACTGTTTATTTGCTCCATCGCGTGGCCAAAAGTGTTCTTTAGATTCCTTCGAGTTAGCTAGTAGCTAGTATTAAGCAAATTGTTCAAACATCATTGTCAGTTTGCATTGATCGGCCACATGGTTGGTCACTGACTATAATAATTCAAAAGCCTCCCTCACATGATCGATCCATGCTGCCCGACTTGTTGTTTATTCATCGGCTTTAGTCGTTACGGATCGACCTAACCTGACAACAATGTGTGGCATATTTTCTTATTATTAGTTATTGTTATGATGAAGGAGATTAATAGGACTAGTGGAGACGTATTAGTCTGCTGCCCTCCTGGATCTAGGGTGTGAACTGTGAAGATGGCCACTGGCCAGGCCAGATGGGAGAAGCAACGTTGACCGGAGTATATGTCATGCATTCATGCACGCACAGTGCCTGGAGAACAGTGCACGAAAGAAGAAGCATTGACAGGACGATTTCTGGCGATGCCTCTCTTCTGACTTTGTGATATCTCTTGATGGGTCCTTGATTGGATATGGACCAATCAGGCAGGGTTAAAAGGAGTTGTTTGAAGATTCGTTTTACAGAGACACATGAGTGCATTCGTACTACTAGCATATTTGAACGGCACTGCGCAAGAAACAGACAGACGGTGTGTAGTGGAAGAATTAAGAAGCTAGTCTGTGACAGGGGGCACGTTTTTGTTTATCGTCTCAAGCCCTGGCTGGCATGGACTTTGTTGGATGGATAGGCCGGGTAGGGACTAGCTGGGCCTGGTTAAGGGACTCTAGCTAGGTTAATTAGCCTGTGCAGTTTACTGAAACAGGATAGGACAGTACAGTAAGGAACTGGACCTCAATTAACTCAAGAGTTTACGTACGACTGAGGAACCCACATTTTAATTAATCAGTTGGGTCTCGACAAGTGAGCCGGTGACTGGCTGGCATCTCGCTACATGAATTAGTCTTATCCATCTTGATGATCTGATAGTACATATCAGAGCGGGTCAAATAAAGATTCATACTTAGTAGACGCCATTTTAATTTGCATTTTGCTGTGAAGAATCTGTTCCAGATCGAAGGCATCCGATGGCGCCTCTCTTTAAACAATCTTCGCGTCACCTGTGCAGGATGCCGTCGCCTAACATACGAGAGATGCGCAACGACTTTGGGCGCAACCGCGCGAGGCTGATGAGGCTGAAAGGCCGGCCCTACGTGCCAGCCCGGTCGATCGATTATTCCGCGAATCTGTCTGCACCTCAGCGTCGTTCCGGTGCACGCATGTTCCTACTCGTTCTGACTGTAGGTAGTGAGCGTGCTGGCCCTCTTTCAGTTAGGCTAGCTGGCTGCTGCGATCAATCCAAATTCGATCCACTCCTCTACGTACCTCTCTGGCTTGTGGAAACGGCAAACCTGACCTGTCGGTCGAGTACTCCGATCCTGCGAGTAGTAGTAGTAGTGTAGTGCTTGTGATCATGGCTGCATTGAGTCGCAACCGGTGTTGGACGATTGGACCCGGGTCCTTGCGGCGGTAGGACCTGATAGACCTCTCCCACTCCCGGCCTCTCGGGCAGTTGGGCCGAGTTGGAGACTGCAGGGGACAAGGTCGCTGCCTGGGTTGCTTCAAGACCCTGCAAGCCAGGCCGCACGCATCGTCCCTTTCTCCGTCCCAGCGTTCGTTGCTGCCGTCGTTGGCACTTGGCAGATTTTTCTCCACGCTGCCGGACGCTGTCCTTTCCGAGCCAATCAATAATCATGCCCCCGAGGAAAAGCGGGACAGGACTTGTGCTGCTGACAGGTCGGTGGTAGCGAGCCGGCGACGGCACCTGCCAGCCCAGCCAGGGGGCGGTCGCCAAGCTTTCGTTGCGGCAGGAGTATGTACGGCGGGCTGGGTGCTGAGAGTGTGGATGGGCAGGCCAGCCGTCGCCGTCGCGGCCGTTCGCGAGCACTTCACCGGTTGTTGCCCTGCTGATGGATATGGATCCCATCCCGCCATCCCGGGGAATGGGGGTTAGTGGTTGTTTGGTGGTGGATGCAAAAGGATTCGATCGAGCGTCAGCTGCACCATGATTACTGCGAGATGGTGGACAATGCCACAATGGCGCCAAATCGGCAATCGATCTCCGTTCATCTCGAGCAAGAACAGCGAATGGTTTATAGAAGCAACAAACCGTGGATGGTTTGTGTAAATTAACCCCTGCTTCATTCGGCTGCACACCTTGTTACAGCAAAAGGTGCATATGTGTGCATGAACTTTATAGGGCCGATCGGAGTTAGGCAAGACGTATTGTTCGACCCATAACTTTTCGAGAGAGACAGTGAAGTGGAGGGGAGGGGTGCCAAAAGATATGGTGTCATCACTTTGCGTGTTTCCATGTGCCAAGGAACCTCAGCTCAGCTCAGCTCAATAATGCCTGGCTCTGTCTTACGCTCACTGATCACTGGACGCAGCCATGCTAACAACTTCTCGTTCGCTCTCGCCGTCTGTCTCCCCGGACAAACAGTCTGCAACAACTCTCCCAATAGCCCAATACGCCCCCACGATGAACAACGCCCACCTAACCAATCTGGTCCAATCATCCTCCCCAACTTGTCACGTCCGTTCGGGTGTTTGGCTGGAAAGGTCAATGCCGCTGCTCCCTCTCGCTGTCGTTTTTTCCCCCTTCCAATTCCCCACTCTTCCTTGGTCTCATTTGGTCTTCTCAACAGAGGAGAGGGCAGTCGGGTCAGGAATTTCAGGATTTGGCCCCGGGGATGCATCGTCGCTTTGGAAGTTGATGAAACCAGCGAACAGTTCCAAAAACCCTAGACCTCCTCGCGACCAGCGATGACGACGGTGATGAGGACCACTTGGCCACTTATGGGGGCGTTCGGCTGGTACAAAAACCGGCTGATTTTAACTAATTTAATATTGTTCTGTGAGAGAGAATAAGCTGAAATAAACTGAGAATAAGACGAGCGAACTACGCACCAGAAAATTCGCCTTGCGTTGGACTCAAAGGCACCCCCCTCTCCTTGCCAACTTAACAGCGACCGGTGACCACCAGACTCCGTCCATACGCGCAATGCAGCCAGCCAGCAGCTATGATGGATTCAGATCGGCCCGACCTGACCTGACCCGCCCCAGGTCGCTTTCATAACTTGGGGCTTGGGGGAGGAAACGAAGATGAAGACGAAGGCAGCGTGGAGGAGTGGAGGACCAGGATGTAATAAAAGATAAGTCAGGGTGGTGGATGAGTGGCGGGGGAAATAAAATTTAAAAAAAAATCGACAGCTGCTGGACCCCGTGACTGACTGCAACGCCACTGCTGCTGCTGTTGTGCTGCTGGGTAGTGGGATTGGGGAGGCCTTTTTATAAACCGGTAGGCATGATGCTCTTCTCATTACTGACAGGTGCCAGAGAGAGAGAGTCACAAGGGGAAGGGAAGGGAAGGGAGGCGCGCTCGTCTCGTCTCCCCCGGCCGGGAAGAAGGAAGGAGAGAGAGGAGGGGAGAATGCGCGTGGGCGGCGGGCGGGACGACGAGGAGGTGTCCCGGAAGCTCAAGAGCATGGACGTCGACAAGCTGGAAAACGGCGGCGGCGAGGAGAGCCCGCGGCCCGCCGTCAAGTACCACGGCTGGAAGGCCATGCCGTTCATCATCGGTGCGTGCGCTGGCAATTACTACTGACCCCCCCCCCCCCCCCCCCCCCTCTCTCTCTCTCTCTCGCCTGTGTCGTGTACTCGTGTGTGGCTGGCAATGGTGGTGTTGTCGAGTGAAATTGAATTGCGGCTGCTTGCCCGCGCATACAATTACATACGCAGGGAACGAGACGTTCGAGAAGCTGGGGACGCTGGGCACGTCGGCGAACCTGCTGGTGTACCTGACGCAGGTGTTCCACATGCGGAGCGTGGACGCGGCGACGCTGCTCAACGGGCTCAACGGCACCACCAGCCTCGCCCCCATCATCGGCGCCTTCCTCTCCGACGCCTACCTCGGCCGCTACCTCGCGCTCGCCATCGCCTCCGTCGCCTCCCTCATCGTAAGCAGCGCTAGAATCTCCGCCCCTCCTGTTATTACCTTAATTCATTTGCGACGTCCGTCCGTCCTTGCCGCCGGGCCGAGCCAGGCCGGCGGCGGGTCGGATTTCGGGGGTGGGGTAGGTGGGCGGAATTCGGCGTGCAGGGTGGTTGACGGGTTCCTTCGTTACGTTGCCCGCGGGGTCATCAGATTCAGCTTTTGCGACGACGGTGAGGTTGGTGGTCTCTGTCCCGGCTTGCGACGAGTTGGAGTTGGACTCACTCTCGAGCGGCCGAGCTGTTCTTCCTTTGTTTTTCCCTCTCCATCCGGTGGGGTGGATTGGAGAAGATGATGGGCGGCACATGGGACGAGCGCCCACGTGCGCGCTCGCTCACTGGCTTGTGATCGCTTCTTGAGAGAATTTCTTTCTTTCCCCTCCTCAACCTCTCTCCAACACGAATGCGCCATGTAGTACGTACAGTACGTAGGAGATCTGGAAGCTGAGCTTGGGTGGTGAACTGGTGATGGATGGAGTGCGGTAGTTAACAGCACGACGTGCGCACTAATCATAGTGTCAGCACCATCGGCCTCGCTCAGCTGAGTTTCCAGGCCATTTATTGATTACAAGACTTGGATACCACCAACTTGGCCAGCTGCACCGTTCCGAACAGAGATGCCGGCAGGTTTGTCCGCAAGCCTATATTAATCTGCTTTAAGGTCCTTCGGAACACAGGAATTTCATAGCAATCGTGTAGAAATTTTATAGAAATCAGTTTATTTTCATAGAAAAAAGAAAACGGAAAAAATCCCGGAATCCAAAGGGGCTCTAAGTGACTTTCCTTAGTTCTCGATCGAATTACGAATGTAGGTTCAACTATAATTCTGATTTCCTTTTTTTTTTAGATTCTAGGCCGAGCCCCCGTCTTTTAACTATTGCCAAAAGACAGTGTATCAGTTTATAGCCCCAGCAGATGGGAAGA
>JAHUYU010003330.1:0-16186 GCA_030439765.1 Tripidium arundinaceum | reverse complement strand
TGATAGTCTATTGGGCTTTGTAATTTTCTACCAGAGCAAGGGGAGTGGGAGCCCAGTTTCGCCTCCACTGTGCTCCGCCCCTGAATGGCACCCGCGCAAACGTAATACCTCAAAGCTAGCATCATACATCCTCTAACTAGCAATGTCAATGTTAGACAATCAGTAACAATAGATCAATTAAGCGAAATCATATTCGTATAACCATCTTCATCAATCTGAACTCACAAATTCATTAGCACGTGATTTTACAGCCCATTTTTGAAGTTGGGAGTTGTCAGCTAAAGAGTTGAATTGCATTGCCACTTGTCAGGTACTCAGGTATAAGAGTTGAAGTGCATCATATCAAAAGTTCAAAACACACTAATCAATACAGCTTTCGCTTTCTGCTATCGTGTTGATTCAGAGCAAGGGCAATGATACAGCCCGCTCGCCGGCGAAATAAACTCCAATGTGGCTGCCATTAATGCGGCAGCAGTAGCCATAGCTCTGCAGTAGCACATGCAGCCAATGCGGAGCGAGCGCAGCAGCAGAGCAGCGAATGGGAGCGCAGCGCGCGTATCCGCCCGCTTCAAGCCGGCGTTTCACGAGACGCCCGCTCCGCATTCTCTCTCCTCTACTCTCTCCGCCAGCAAGGATTCAGCCGGCTTGCAGCCAGCCATAATACTTGCTCTCATGGGGTAGTGGTAGTCACTAGTGGAGTTGTAGACGGTAGACCACAGTGGCCACTGGCCACCATCTCACTTGTGCAGGATCTAGGCAAAGATGTGCGGGCCTCTCTGATCTGATCCGACGATGAACTCACAAAGTCCACATCGCGTGAGCATGCGAAAGCAGGTAGCGCAGCATCGGTGCACCGGCCGTGCATCGAGCATCGGTGCACCGGCCGTGCATCGATTATTGGTGCACGCGTGCACCTATCTATGGGGCCGTTTGTACCACTCCTAGGAGCAGTTCCCGCTCCTGCTCCTGCCCCTGCTCCACCCGGAAAACACGCTCTCTGGTGCTCAACTCCACCGCGGGAGCGGAAAAAAGATAGCTTCACCTAGCTCCAGTTCTGTGCATGCGGGCCATCCCCGAAATACCCTTCTCTTGTGCACGCAGGCGACGACGGGAGGCGGAGACGGCACGGGCAAGGAGCTGCAAAGGCAAAGACGAAGCGGTGGTTGGGGATGCGCGAGGAAGCGCGGCCACCACGCGGGGAGGCGGATGCGGCGGCACGGGTGGGGAGATGCGGGGGCAGGGGTTTTGCTAGGGTTCTCCTGCCACCACCGCTACGCACCCACGCCCCTGCCGCCGCCGCCGCCGCCGCCGCCGCCGCAGCGATGGCCGCCGTCGGCGAGGACGACGCGGCGTGGGAGCGCGCCATTTCCGCCGCCACCAAGGCCACCTCCGCGCCCAAGACCCTCGCCCTCGACGGCATCGTCAAGTCCTCCACGGGCCGCCTCCCCTCCGCCGCGCTCCTCGAGCGCTTCGCCGCCTCCCTCGAGGAGCTCTCCGTCGCGGGGGCCCGCCTCTCCTCGCTGGAGGGCCTGCCCCGCCTCCCGGCGCTTCGGCGCCTCTCCCTCCCCGACAACCGCCTCTCGGGGGCCGCCGCGCTCGCCGCCGTCGCGGAGGCCTGCGGCGCCACGCTGCGCCACCTCGATCTAGGTAACAACCGGTTCGCGGACGTCCAGGAGCTCGCGCCGCTCGCCGGGATCGGGGTCGAGTCGCTCGACCTGTACCAGTGCCCCGTCACCAAGGTCAAGGGGTACAGGGAGAAGGTCTTCGCGCTGATTCCAAGCTTGAAGCACCTCGATGGCGCCGACGCTGAGGGCAACGAGCGTTTGGAGACGGATGACGACGAGGACGATGAGGAGGACGACGACGAGGGGAAGAGGGAGAAGAAGGGGAAGGAGTGGAGGGAGAGGAGGAGGGCGAAGAGGGAGGAGAAGTGGATGATGGAGAGGAAGGGGATGAAGAAGATGGTGAGGACGGTGAAGGGGACGACGACGAAGAAGGTGATGAGGAGGTGAGGATTTTGCTCTGAATCTCTCTACTATTTATCAGTCGATATCTGTATTGATTAGTGTGTTTTGAACTTTTGATATGATGCACTTCAACTCTTATACCTGAGTACCTGACAAGTGGCAATGCAATTCAACTCTTTAGCTGACAACTCCCAACTTCAAAAATGGGCTGTAAAATCACGTGCTAATGAATTTGTGAGTTCAGATTGATGAAGATGGTTATACGAATATGATTTCGCTTAATTGATCTATTGTTACTGATTGTCTAACATTGACATTGCTAGTTAGAGGATGTATGATGCTAGCTTTGAGGTATTACGTTTGCGCGGGTGCCATTCAGGGGCGGAGCACAGTGGAGGCGAAACTGGGCTCCCACTCCCCTTGCTCTGGTAGAAAATTACAAAGCCCAATAGACTATCAAGGTCTGTATACGACTTGGAACTCTCAATAGGCCCAGAAGCCGAACTGCAGCAGCCACTCATGCACCCACGCAAGGGGGCTTACTGTTGCCGCTGCCCGACGGACCGAGTCACTGCTCGTGGCTCTTTCTGAATGTCATTTCTGATGTTAAAAGTACATCTGACTCATTCTTTTTTCTAAAATCCGCCCCCCCCTAATTTAATCCACCCTCCGCCGCTGGTGCCATTGTTAATTAAATGTTCGTGGTACTGCATATGATCCATTTATTTACTTGTGGACAATTTCCTTTGGTAGGTTCCTGTATGTATCAATATTAACTCATTTGTCTTCTTTTATATGTCTACCTGTTTGCTTCTGTGCCATTTTGCACATTGAAGTGCCGTGCCATCCATCAATCTTTGTACACTCTCATTTTTGGCATTTATTGCTGTTGAATCCTGTGTGAGATGAGTAATTGTTGGTGTCTTATTCCAATATGAAAACCCTGGTATCATATTGATTGTGTATATATATTTTTGGGTGCATGGAAGCAAATCTTGTGCAAGGTTATAAAAATTATGACATCTTTGCATCTGGTGAAGGTGCATTGTTCTAAGGGAAATATTATTCTATCTGTTAGTAATTACGTTATTGCTAAAATGTGTAACTTGAGGTGTTCTGGGTAGGATGTGTTTATGACTCTTTCCTGCTTGATCTTCTACATAGACGATTTACCCTGGGCCTGCTATTTTCATGCCAATATTTTCACTTCTTAATATTTATCATTGTTGTGCTGTGTATCAAGGTTCGACACTTGTCTTTTTATGTATTATCACCTAGTTATTTGTTCTTGTAAATGCTTTGATGCTCCATAATTTGAGTTTACTCACTGAGCCCTCACAGTTCTTGGGCTGTGAGTATGTCTATCACCTTGATTTTGTTTTAACATCTCGGTAGCTGCCAGTAATATCATGCTTTGTTTGTTGTTCCTCTAAACATGGTGGTGTTGAAACTCTTGATGATGCTATGTTTGCACTTTGCAGTGTGAGTTTGGCCCTGTTTACCCTTTAAAATTGTAACTGCCATGGCCTCAGAAACCATTCTATCTAGCTCATTCTTGGACTTCCCTGCAATCGTCTTGAGTGACCTAAACAAGTTCGATTGAGCAGTCTAGTTTACCGATTGAAACGATTTTGTGGCCAAAGAATTTGGTGAACCTAATTCTGCAATAATACATTTGACCATTTTCAGGCTGAAGATGAAGATGGTGAAGCTGAGGATGACGAAGTTGATGCAGACGCAGAAGACAAGGAGAACATCAAAAGCAAAGCAGGATCTTCCCTGCCAAATAAGAGGAAAAGGGATAGTGAGGATGATGCCAATGGAGACAAGTAAAACGGTGAGGGAAATAGTATTTCCTGAACTTCGGAAGCGTTCGTGTGCACTGATTATTATTTGCATGCTTTTTTTTCCCTGCACTTGTAATAGACTAGAGCATAGTGTTTTTAGGCGATTCCATTTCTGAAGTATCTTCTGGATTCTGGAGGTCGTCTGACTCTGAAACCATGAGTACTCTTGGATGTCCCCAGCATGTATACACACTTAGTTTGGTGTGACTTCCTGATGCTACTAATCGAGATCCCAGTTCATCTTATGCTGCTTGTGCTTCTGGAGGATGACCTGCTTGTAAACTATGTATATGTTTCATTGATTTCCTGGTGCGATTACTTTTAATCATCTTATTTGTGCAACATGGCATTTGTCAAACATCTGTACGGTAGGAAAATTTCAATGAAGTTGGGACACCGTCTGCCGGTGAAAACAACATGGATGTGGACCTTCCTTATATTTCTGTTGCTGACTACAGTTGAACTAGGTGTGCTCATCTGTTTCGCATTTGCATAAATCATCAAACGGCGACACCTATTGTTTCCAGCGTAGGAATTTTCCGTCTCCGGTACGCGTAGTCTGTATGGGTCAGCAACGGGCGCTGTAAATCAATGTAGTCTGGAGGTAGTCTATATTATACTGTATATGTTTCTGCAAAGTCCAGCAGGACAATGCGGCAAGCATAGCATGCGCTAGCAGGCTACCGCAGGACGAGCAAGTTCCGCTGGCCGCAGGCCGCAGCCCGCAGGTGCGCCTGCTTGCATCCCTATCTATATTTCTATCGTGTCCGAGTGTCTTCCGTGATTCTGTCCCTCTATCTTGGCTGGAACTCCGACACGGACATCTCGTTCAAAGAGAACGCAGGAGCAGCAGCAGCAGACACGTTACCCCGTTCATCAGAGCTCATCGTCTCCCCGTACGCAAAGGCGAAGACCGGCTTCGACGGTGCCGCAAAGCCTGAGGATTCGCCGTGGAGCATGACGAGGACGTCGAACATGGTCGGGCGGTCCGCCGGGTTCTCCTGCACGCAGAGCAGCCCCAGCCGGATGCACTTGACCACCTCGCCCTCAGCCTCCGGTGCCTGGCAATCCAAGGACGGGTCCACGGCCTCCAGCGCGGTGCCTCTGACCCAGTGGTCCCACACCTAGTAACACAAGACATAACCATTTACGTACTTGGATCATGTATACAAGTACAAGTATACGGTGTTTCTGATCCATTTTGTCTAAGAAAAGTGTCTCGTGGAATGGGAAAAAACAAAGAACAATAGGTGGGACTACACAACTCACGTAGCTCAGCAGAGTGATGGATTCTCCGGCTGCTGATTCGAACATGTCGGTGTTTTTCCGTCCAGTAACGATCTCCAGGATCAGGACTCCGAAGCTGTAAACGTCAAGCTTCACCGACAGTTGCCCAAGAAACGCATACTCCGGCGCCATGTATCCTCTGCCAAGCATGAAAACAGCTGAGTTTTTAGCAAGAACACAGCGCAGAGCAATGTGGCCCGATCGATCAATTACAGGCTTACAGCGTTCCGACAACTTGGTTCGTGATGGTGGTAGTCTTGTCGGCGCTGAAGAGCCTTGCCAGCCCGAAATCGGAGATCTTCGGGCTCATGTCGGCGTCGAGCAGGATGTTGCTGGCCTTCAGATCGCGGTGCACGATTCTGATCTGTGAATCCTCGTGAAGGTATAGCAGGCCTCGTGCTATTCCATAGAGTATACGATACCTTGTCTCCCAGTCCAACAATGGACGCTTCTCAGGGACTGCAAGAAGGCCACGCATACATTAGTGATATAAATAATTGGCATGTCGACCACAGGAAGGACAGTGATAGTACTGTTCTGTACCGAAAAGGTAGGTGTCCAGGCTTCGATTAAGCATGTACTCGTATACAAGCAGCTTCTCCTGTCCCTTCAAGCAAACGCCGAGAAGCTTGGCAAGATTGTTGTGCCGAAGCTTGGCGACCAGCAGCAGCTCGTTCCTCAACTCTTTCAGGCCTTGCTCTGAAGCCTTGTCCAGCCTCTTCACGGCGATTTGCCGTCCATCAGGCAAGAAACCCTGCAATTTTAGGCACCGTGTTTATGATGTCCCCAAAGAGAGGTGTCCCTACACCACTCTCTAGCAATGGTACCTTGTATACCGCGCCAAAGCCTCCATGTCCAAGCTTATTCTCTTCGGCAAAATTTGCAGTTGCCCTTCTCAGTGTTGCCAGGTCAAAGAGGAGCGACCCGGAATCGTCAGCTTCATCGGCATCTGCATAGACATGCTTATTCTCATCACCATTAAAGTTACGAATTTTCGCCGTGTTCCTTTTGCTTCGAGACTCATTTCTAGTTTTCTACCATCCTTTCCTTTTTTTTTGGTTCTAAGTATATTTTCTGAAATATCAAAGATATATGCAGAAGTTGATCAGGAACAGGGCGCACAACTCACATTGTTTCCCCTGTTCCCGATGTGGCCTCCATGCTGGCCGAGCGAGAAACCATGCTGTCTTGCGCGCGCAGCAGCGGATGAAGAATCAGGCCAACAAAAACCGCTCTGATCGCCAATTCAACATCGCCGACAGCGTCTACCTCCACCTCCAACCATATGTGCAGTCCTCCCTGGTGCCGCGCTCCCACCACAAACTTTGCTTCAAGTTCTTCGGTCCATTCAAGATCATCGACAAGATCGGCACCGTCACGTACAAACTGGAGCTGTCGCCTTCTTCGTCAATCCACCCCATCTTCCACGTCTCGCTGCTCAAGCCGGCGCCACCATCCAACAGTTCCATCTCCTCCGAGTTGCCAGAACCGTCCGACGCTCTTCAAGTGCCTGAGCAAGTGTTGCAGCGCCATCTTCACCAATGTGGCGCGCGCACTCCTCATCAAGTGGTCCGGCCTCGACACCGAGCTGGTGACCTGGGAAGATGCAGACTACATCAAGCAGCGCTTCCCAGTAGCCCCGGCACGGGGACATGCTGGGTCCCAAGGGGGAGGGATGTCAGCACCCCTCATCCAAGCGATCCCCAGGCGGCACCAAAGCCCAGAAGAGGAAGACAGCCCAAGAAGTCCAACGTCCACCTGGCTGGGCCTGAGTGGTCCTGTGCGGCCTACTCGGTGGACCTCATGAAGGAAGAGGATAAGTAGTAGAGAAGAGTACTGGCTCTGTAAGCAAATCGATACAGCAAACTCGTACCAACTTATCCCCAACCGGTCCTCTGCCTGTGAACACCTGTTCTTCTTCCCCAAATTCCTGCTCCTACCCCAATTTCCTCTCCGGATCTCCGCTGCAACGCGCGGAGGTCTAACATCCGGTGTGTGGAAAACGCGCAATACCACCGGATGGGCACGCGTGCGTGTACCCTACTTTTTCTATACTAGGGTTAACCCTGATGGGTAGCGTCCACTGGACAACCCTACCATCGGACCAGAGGCCCTTTCACGTTAATTAGTACAAGTTGCCATCAAGTGCCGCGTCTGGCAAGGCTCTTTGCATAATTTCAGATAGAAAAATAGAAAACCAACTCATCATAGTAATGGTAGCAGGTATCCATGAATCGTCCACAAATATAAGTTATCGAATTATCGTTAACGGTTGCAGCTACTGTAGTCCTCGAGCTTTAATCGCTCTCATTATCTGTATTGTGTTGTGTTGTATTGTATTGTATCTGCAGCAAAGAGGACAAGGGGAGCAGGAAATGCAGCAACAGTAGTGGCCATTGTTCTTGGGGTCCTACTTGTCATCCTTCTGTCCACGTTCATGTTGTATCTCTGGAGAAAAGCACAAGTAAAACAATGTGAGTTGTGCGCCCTGTTCCTGATCAACTTCTGCATATATCTTTGATATTTCAGAAAATATACTTAGAACCAAAAAAAAAGGAAAGGATGGTAGAAAACTAGAAATGAGTCTCGAAGCAAAAGGAACACGGCGAAAATTCGTAACTTTAATGGTGATGAGAATAAGCATGGTCTATGCAGATGCCGATGAAGCTGACGATTCCGGGTCGCTCCTCTTTGACCTGGCAACACTGAGAAGGGCAACTGCAAATTTTGCCGAAGAGAATAAGCTTGGACATGGAGGCTTTGGCGCGGTATACAAGGTACCATTGCTAGAGAGTGGTGTAGGGACACCTCTCTTTGGGGACATCATAAACACGGTGCCTAAAATTGCAGGGTTTCTTGCCTGATGGACGGCAAATCGCCGTGAAGAGGCTGGACAAGGCTTCAGAGCAAGGCCTGAAAGAGTTGAGGAACGAGCTGCTGCTGGTCGCCAAGCTTCGGCACAACAATCTTGCCAAGCTTCTCGGCGTTTGCTTGAAGGGACAGGAGAAGCTGCTTGTATACGAGTACATGCTTAATCGAAGCCTGGACACCTACCTTTTCGGTACAGAACAGTACTATCACTGTCCTTCCTGTGGTCGACATGCCAATTATTTATATCACTAATGTATGCGTGGCCTTCTTGCAGTCCCTGAGAAGCGTCCATTGTTGGACTGGGAGACAAGGTATCGTATACTCTATGGAATAGCACGAGGCCTGCTATACCTTCACGAGGATTCACAGATCAGAATCGTGCACCGCGATCTGAAGGCCAGCAACATCCTGCTCGACGCCGACATGAGCCCGAAGATCTCCGATTTCGGGCTGGCAAGGCTCTTCAGCGCCGACAAGACTACCACCATCACGAACCAAGTTGTCGGAACGCTGTAAGCCTGTAATTGATCGATCGGGCCACATTGCTCTGCGCTGTGTTCTTGCTAAAAACTCAGCTGTTTTCATGCTTGGCAGAGGATACATGGCGCCGGAGTATGCGTTTCTTGGGCAACTGTCGGTGAAGCTTGACGTTTACAGCTTCGGAGTCCTGATCCTGGAGATCGTTACTGGACGGAAAAACACCGACATGTTCGAATCAGCAGCCGGAGAATCCATCACTCTGCTGAGCTACGTGAGTTGTGTAGTCCCACCTATTGTTCTTTGTTTTTTCCCATTCCACGAGACACTTTTCTTAGACAAAATGGATCAGAAACACCGTATACTTGTACTTGTATACATGATCCAAGTACGTAAATGGTTATGTCTTGTGTTACTAGGTGTGGGACCACTGGGTCAGAGGCACCGCGCTGGAGGCCGTGGACCCGTCCTTGGATTGCCAGGCACCGGAGGCTGAGGGCGAGGTGGTCAAGTGCATCCGGCTGGGGCTGCTCTGCGTGCAGGAGAACCCGGCGGACCGCCCGACCATGTTCGACGTCCTCGTCATGCTCCACGGCGAATCCTCAGGCTTTGCGGCACCGTCGAAGCCGGTCTTCGCCTTTGCGTACGGGGAGACGATGAGCTCTGATGAACGGGGTAACGTGTCTGCTGCTGCTGCTCCTGCGTTCTCTTTGAACGAGATGTCCGTGTCGGAGTTCCAGCCAAGATAGAGGGACAGAATCACGGAAGACACTCGGACACGATAGAAATATAGATAGGGATGCAAGCAGGCGCACCTGCGGGCTGCGGCCTGCGGCCAGCGGAACTTGCTCGTCCTGCGGTAGCCTGCTAGCGCATGCTATGCTTGCCGCATTGTCCTGCTGGACTTTGCAGAAACATATACAGTATAATATAGACTACCTCCAGACTACATTGATTTACAGCGCCCGTTGCTGACCCATACAGACTACGCGTACCGGAGACGGAAAATTCCTACGCTGGAAACAATAGGTGTCGCCGTTTGATGATTTATGCAAATGCGAAACAGATGAGCACACCTAGTTCAACTGTAGTCAGCAACAGAAATATAAGGAAGGTCCACATCCATGTTGTTTTCACCGGCAGACGGTGTCCCAACTTCATTGAAATTTTCCTACCGTACAGATGTTTGACAAATGCCATGTTGCACAAATAAGATGATTAAAAGTAATCGCACCAGGAAATCAATGAAACATATACATAGTTTACAAGCAGGTCATCCTCCAGAAGCACAAGCAGCATAAGATGAACTGGATCTCGATTAGTAGCATCAGGAAGTCACACCAAACTAAGTGTGTATACATGCTGGGGACATCCAAGAGTACTCATGGTTTCAGAGTCAGACGACCTCCAGAATCCAGAAGATACTTCAGAAATGGAATCGCCTAAAAACACTATGCTCTAGTCTATTACAAGTGCAGGGAAAAAAAAGCATGCAAATAATAATCAGTGCACACGAACGCTTCCGAAGTTCAGGAAATACTATTTCCCTCACCGTTTTACTTGTCTCCATTGGCATCATCCTCACTATCCCTTTTCCTCTTATTTGGCAGGGAAGATCCTGCTTTGCTTTTGATGTTCTCCTTGTCTTCTGCGTCTGCATCAACTTCGTCATCCTCAGCTTCACCATCTTCATCTTCAGCCTGAAAATGGTCAAATGTATTATTGCAGAATTAGGTTCACCAAATTCTTTGGCCACAAAATCGTTTCAATCGGTAAACTAGACTGCTCAATCGAACTTGTTTAGGTCACTCAAGACGATTGCAGGGAAGTCCAAGAATGAGCTAGATAGAATGGTTTCTGAGGCCATGGCAGTTACAATTTTAAAGGGTAAACAGGGCCAAACTCACACTGCAAAGTGCAAACATAGCATCATCAAGAGTTTCAACACCACCATGTTTAGAGGAACAACAAACAAAGCATGATATTACTGGCAGCTACCGAGATGTTAAAACAAAATCAAGGTGATAGACATACTCACAGCCCAAGAACTGTGAGGGCTCAGTGAGTAAACTCAAATTATGGAGCATCAAAGCATTTACAAGAACAAATAACTAGGTGATAATACATAAAAAGACAAGTGTCGAACCTTGATACACAGCACAACAATGATAAATATTAAGAAGTGAAAATATTGGCATGAAAATAGCAGGCCCAGGGTAATCGTCTATGTAGAAGATCAAGCAGGAAAGAGTCATAAACACATCCTACCCAGAACACCTCAAGTTACACATTTTAGCAATAACGTAATTACTAACAGATAGAATAATATTTCCCTTAGAACAATGCACCTTCACCAGATGCAAAGATGTCATAATTTTTATAACCTTGCACAAGATTTGCTTCCATGCACCCAAAAATATATATACACAATCAATATGATACCAGGGTTTTCATATTGGAATAAGACACCAACAATTACTCATCTCACACAGGATTCAACAGCAATAAATGCCAAAAATGAGAGTGTACAAAGATTGATGGATGGCACGGCACTTCAATGTGCAAAATGGCACAGAAGCAAACAGGTAGACATATAAAAGAAGACAAATGAGTTAATATTGATACATACAGGAACCTACCAAAGGAAATTGTCCACAAGTAAATAAATGGATCATATGCAGTACCACGAACATTTAATTAACAATGGCACCAGCGGCGGAGGGTGGATTAAATTAGGGGGGGGCGGATTTTAGAAAAAAGAATGAGTCAGATGTACTTTTAACATCAGAAATGACATTCAGAAAGAGCCACGAGCAGTGACTCGGTCCGTCGGGCAGCGGCAACAGTAAGCCCCCTTGCGTGGGTGCATGAGTGGCTGCTGCAGTTCGGCTTCTGGGCCTATTGAGAGTTCCAAGTCGTATACAGACCTTGATAGTCTATTGGGCTTTGTAATTTTCTACCAGAGCAAGGGGAGTGGGAGCCCAGTTTCGCCTCCACTGTGCTCCGCCCCTGAATGGCACCCGCGCAAACGTAATACCTCAAAGCTAGCATCATACATCCTCTAACTAGCAATGTCAATGTTAGACAATCAGTAACAATAGATCAATTAAGCGAAATCATATTCGTATAACCATCTTCATCAATCTGAACTCACAAATTCATTAGCACGTGATTTTACAGCCCATTTTTGAAGTTGGGAGTTGTCAGCCTTGGTGGAGGGGGTGGAAGAGCTTTAGTCGACGGAGACCAATCACCATGGCGAGAATGCCGCGCCGATGAGGAACCACCAGCCTCTTCCTGCAACAATGCAATGGTGCAAGCAGTATCCAAGTTGCGGGGGCGCAAAACCAACACTATGGATTTGATATCGGCGCGGAGGCCATCGATGAATCTCATGGTGAAATACATTGGATCTTGTATTGGAGGAATAGGCAGCGAGTTGGTCGACCAATTCAGTGAAGTGTTCGACATACTTTGCAATTGAAGTGGTTTGCCGGACATGGAAAAGCTTGCAGATGAGGAGCTCTTCCCGATCCTTATCAAAACGGTCATGGAGCCAGCGGCAAAAGGTGGACCATCTACAATTAGGCAATTGGGGCTGGATGGACGGGAACCAGCGAACTGTGGCTCCATCCAGATGCATCTCAGCGGCAGAAATCCAAAGGGGCTCAGGAACCTCATACATGGCGAAGTATTTTTCGCATCGCGAGCGCCAGAGGCGGAGATTACCACCATCAAAGCGAGGGAAATTGAGCTTGGGTGGGCGGCCGGTAGCGGTGGAGTTAGCGGCAGCGGTGTTCGAGGGTGGGCAAGGCGGGTAGGGTGAAGTTAACGCGACTACTGGAGGGGGATCTGGTGGCTTACCATTGGCTGGGATATGGACCAAGGTCGTGACCGACCCGTGGCCACTGTCCCATGGAATCGATGTAGAGTCGTGCCCCTTGGGCTCGTCAGTGCTTGATCTGGCAGGTGGGCATGTGGACGTCGATGAAGGTGAACTCAGGAGGCCGGGGCGGTGTGACGTTGTGTCGAACACCGCGCGGTCCTAGTGTTTGGCGAGCTTGGACACCTCCAGGAGAAGGCCGTCAACGACCGCCTCCGGCTCCGGGTGCCACTGTCCCAAGTTGGTGACGGCATTCTCGAGCACGGAGACGCGGGCGTCACATTCATCTCGGATCTGCTCAACGCGGAGGGCCTATAGCTTGGCGAGGCGCCGCTCGATGTCGGGATCCAGGGAGGTGCGGCCGCGGATCTGCTCGATGCGGAGGGCCTCCAGCTCAGCGAGGCGCCGCTCAACGTTGGGATCCAGGGAGGTGTGCCCGGCTTCGAGGGCGACGAGGCGCTGGTTGATGGAGGCGCCGTGAGCTGTACGAGCGGACTGTAGATCGGCGAATCGACACTCCCATTTGGCGTCATGGTCGTCGAATTGGCGGCCGATCTCCTCTTTGGACTTCTGGATCTCCTCTAACACAAGCTTGAGACTAGGATCCATGGCGCCCCGGGAAGCTTGGAGGCGTGTGAAGTGCTCGTGGGAGGAAGAAGAAGAGGAATCGGAAGCCAGGATCTATGAGTATCTGATACCAATTGTGAGGAGGGAGACTTTGGGAAGGAAAAAGAAGAATACAGGAAGAACAGCTAGCGAGGACGAGTGCTTAGTTTAGAATCGAATTTGGATAGATCATTTTTCATGACTTTCTCTTCCTTTCCTCACTGTTACATATATGTCTCAGTAGGGCTCAGGCAACCCACATTGGGCCAGTGTAGCGGGGGTTGGGCCGTCGGTGCCTGGGGGGCCTGTGCTCGAGCGAAGCCTTTGGCGAGCCTGGTTTCGTCTCGGTGTCGTCCTGACTATATGCAGGTTGCTGACACCCTGCCCCCGCATCTCCCCACCCGTGCCGCCGCATCCGCCTCCCCGCGTGGTGGCCGCGCTTCCTCGCGCATCCCCAACCACCGCTTCGTCTTTGCCTTTGCAGCTCCTTGCCCGTGCCGTCTCCGCCTCCCGTCGTCGCCTGCGTGCACAAGAGAAGGGTATTTCGGGGATGGCCCGCATGCACAGAACTGGAGCTAGGTGAAGCTATCTTTTTTCCGCTCCCGCGGTGGAGTTGAGCACCAGAGAGCGTGTTTTCCGGGTGGAGCAGGGGCAGGAGCAGGAGCGGGAACTGCTCCTAGGAGTGGTACAAACGGCCCCATAGATAGGTGCACGCGTGCACCAATAATCGATGCACGGCCGGTGCACCGATGCTCGATGCACGGCCGGTGCACCGATGCTGCGCTACCTGCTTTCGCATGCTCACGCGATGTGGACTTTGTGAGTTCATCGTCGGATCAGATCAGAGAGGCCCGCACATCTTTGCCTAGATCCTGCACAAGTGAGATGGTGGCCAGTGGCCACTGTGGTCTACCGTCTACAACTCCACTAGTGACTACCACTACCCCATGAGAGCAAGTATTATGGCTGGCTGCAAGCCGGCTGAATCCTTGCTGGCGGAGAGAGTAGAGGAGAGAGAATGCGGAGCGGGCGTCTCGTGAAACGCCGGCTTGAAGCGGGCGGATACGCGCGCTGCGCTCCCATTCGCTGCTCTGCTGCTGCGCTCGCTCCGCATTGGCTGCATGTGCTACTGCAGAGCTATGGCTACTGCTGCCGCATTAATGGCAGCCACATTGGAGTTTATTTCGCCGGCGAGCGGGCTGTATCATTGCCCTTGCTCTGAATCAACACGATAGCAGAAAGCGAAAGCTGTCTCTTTACAGGCGTGTTTGGATCCTTCGCCGGGTACTGTAGCGCCTAGCCAAGCGAGGATAGCAGTTAGGGTTGGGCGTTTGGTTGTTTTGCCTGTGCGCATGGGAGCCTGTGCCGGCAAGGTTTGCCTGGCTTGCGCATGAGAGCCGAAACGGTTCGCCCGCCCTCGTTGCTCGTGCCGGCATGTCGAGGCGAGGCGAGGCAAGGCGGGCGCTGGAACCAAACGTGCTCTTAGGGCGTGTTTGGATGCTGCCTCCCAGGCAGCTCCGACGTCAGGCAGCATCCCCAGACGTTCGATTTCGATCGCCTGGGGCTGCGATCGCTTGCCTGGCAGGTAAGCCCAGGCGAGGATGGCATCCAAACATGCCCTTTACTCTCCGCATGCCGAGATTTGAGGAGCTTGTCCACACGGGTCATGGGGAATAGTATTTCATATACCGCTGCTCTACAAACTATGAACTTAAAAAACTGGCATTCATACTTGTTTCCAGATGATTGGCATCGTGAGGATACCTTTCGGCTTTCGCGATCTCTCACCTCAAGACAAGAGCATGTCACTAGTCACGCAAGGAGTTGCGGTGCCCAGACTGCTGCTGTTCTACTCGATTAACTGAATGAGTTCCATGGGCCTCAAATCATCAAGTGTATCATCACATCAGCCTTTCTCTTCTTAGGACCATGGGCCTTCCTCTAAAAAAGAAGATCATGGGCCTAAGCCCAAATCCAAGTCTAGGGCAGCATCCACGGCCCAGCCACTGAATCCACAATTCCCCATCTATTTCCGTACGCCCGTACTTCCCCAGACACACTCAGACAGGGGTTTTGCTAGGGTTCTCCTGCCACCACCGCTACGCACCCACGCCCCTGCCGCCGCCGCCGCCGCCGCCGCCGCCGCAGCGATGGCCGCCGTCGGCGAGGACGACGCGGCGTGGGAGCGCGCCATTTCCGCCGCCACCAAGGCCACCTCCGCGCCCAAGACCCTCGCCCTCGACGGCATCGTCAAGTCCTCCACGGGCCGCCTCCCCTCCGCCGCGCTCCTCGAGCGCTTCGCCGCCTCCCTCGAGGAGCTCTCCGTCGCGGGGGCCCGCCTCTCCTCGCTGGAGGGCCTGCCCCGCCTCCCGGCGCTTCGGCGCCTCTCCCTCCCCGACAACCGCCTCTCGGGGGCCGCCGCGCTCGCCGCCGTCGCGGAGGCCTGCGGCGCCACGCTGCGCCACCTCGATCTAGGTAACAACCGGTTCGCGGACGTCCAGGAGCTCGCGCCGCTCGCCGGGATCGGGGTCGAGTCGCTCGACCTGTACCAGTGCCCCGTCACCAAGGTCAAGGGGTACAGGGAGAAGGTCTTCGCGCTGATTCCAAGCTTGAAGCACCTCGATGGCGCCGACGCTGAGGGCAACGAGCGTTTGGAGACGGATGACGACGAGGACGATGAGGAGGACGACGACGAGGGGGAAGAGGGAGAAGAAGGGGAAGGAGTGGAGGGAGAGGAGGAGGGCGAAGAGGGAGGAGAAGTGGATGATGGAGAGGAAGGGGATGAAGAAGATGGTGAGGACGGTGAAGGGGACGACGACGAAGAAGGTGATGAGGAGGTGAGGATTTTGCTCTGAATCTCTCTACTATTTATCAGTCGATATCTGTATTGATTAGTGTGTTTTGAACTTTTGATATGATGCACTTCAACTCTTATACCTGAGTACCTGACAAGTGGCAATGCAATTCAACTCTTTAGCTGACAACTCCCAACTTCAAAAATGGGCTGTAAAATCACGTGCTAATGAATTTGTGAGTTCAGATTGATGAAGATGGTTATACGAATATGATTTCGCTTAATTGATCTATTGTTACTGATTGTCTAACATTGACATTGCTAGTTAGAGGATGTATGATGCTAGCTTTGAGGTATTACGTTTGCGCGGGTGCCATTCAGGGGCGGAGCACAGTGGAGGCGAAACTGGGCTCCCACTCCCCTTGCTCTGGTAGAAAATTACAAAGCCCATAGC